>RJWM01050732.1:0-10665 GCA_004363535.1 Dasyprocta punctata
GGAATTATGCAGTGTATTTTTCTATCCCTTGCTTTTATCTTTTATTTATTTTATTTATTTATTTTTTTGTGGCGCCAGGGATCGAACTCACAACCTTGCACCTCACCTGCCAGACAGGCGCTTAAGCCACTGAGCCAAACTCCTGGCCCTAGTTTTTGAGGCAGGGTCGCACTATGTAGCTCAGGCCGGCCTTGTGCTCACATTGTGCTCACAACGCTCCTCCTACCTCAGCCTCCTGAGTGCTGGGATTAAAGGTGTGCCACCACGCCTGGCTGCTTTTATCTTTTTTTATGGTTATTAATGCAGTGTTTTGAGATTCTTTCCCCATTTGGCTCTTACAAATGTTACTTATGTTTATATGAATACTATGTCTGTCTCTTCCACATGTGCACAAGAAGTTTTCTAACCTATAATACATCCAGGAGAGAAATTGCTGGGGCACAGGTTGGGCAGCATGCTTTATTATATATACAGCATTATATATTATATATTTATTATTATACACTGTCATGTTGCTTTCAAGGAGATTTTGTGAAATCCTCCCACTGGCTGTATATGTTTACCTTACTAAACTCCTTCAGTATTAAGACATTTGCTACCACATATTTTAGCATCTTATAGCTGTTAAATCAGGGAAGTATAAAATCTTATAACCAGGGAAGTATAAAATAGCTCATTACTAATAATACTGGTTATCTTTAAAATAGGTTTATGAATCATAAACATGTCATTTTTAATTAAATTCCTGTTTATGTCTTTGTCCTTGTCCCTTCTTTACAGGAATTAATAAATTCTAGATAATGATCTCCTGTTTCGCTGAGACAGGGTCTCTGTGTATTCCAGGTTGGTCTATACAAATTCAATTTGTAATCTGTCTGCCTCAGCCTCTTGAGTACTTGGTTTACAGGCATGTATCACTGCTCGACACTCATTTTCCAGCTATGATTTCTATTACAGATACTTTCTGTCACTTTAGAACCTGTGGCCAGTTTGCGCCATCACTGCCTTGCTGTTCCATCCATTCACCTATTCCTGTCCAGTTTCCATTCTGACCTGATTTTATGCTAAATGTCTTACGATGAACAGAAAGCTCACGTTTTAGGGTCATTGAAAGTGCCTATTTTATCTCCTTATGGTAATGCTAGGTCTTACACAAGGGATTTTCATTTTCCTCTAGGTTGTAAAAATATTCAGTACTGCTTCTAAAATTGCTGTGGCTTTGCCTTTTACCTTGATGTTTCAGTCCTTGCCCTGGTTTGAACTTCTGCTCCTCCTCCACCCCTCTGGGGTCCCTTACTATTGAGACAGTACTAAGCAGTGGGTTGGAAGGCAGTCCTCCCCTGTGGGTGGGCTTGGTGTCCTTCGGTGGGCAGCTGGGGTCATTCTGGAGGGAGCTGGGCCTCCTCTCGCCTTCTCTCTTCTCACTCAGAGGGCTGCCTCTGCCACAGTGGGCGTAACAAGAACACACTTTCTCTGTGTTGTCACCTTGCTATCACCGCCCAGCCCCTGGAACTGCAAGCCAAGAAAGTTCTGTCCACTATGGATCACACGTCCCTTTGCAGTGCAGGAGGAACTGAGATCTTCCATCGTTTCCAAGCTCCATGACACAAAGCTACTTGCAATCAAGTTTCCACGCATGCTTACCTTCTTTCCTGTCTTGATGTGTGTGCTCCTCTGGTCTTCATACATGCAAAGACCAAGCACCTCCATCTCGTTCTTCCTCATCATTGTCTGGACTCTTCTTATGTATAAGACCTTTTGTACCTCTGCATATATTTTAGAATGAAATTCTCAAGTTCCCCCTAAAACTTCATTGTGGTCCCAGGACAAGTGGGATCTTTAACTTATTCTCACAAAACTATTCTTACTACTTGTGGGCTGTGGCTGCTGCTTGACAACACTACCATCCCCTTGGCAGCCAATTTTGGCTATGTATGGGAGAGCCCTGGCTGCAACTCCTACCCTCCCTGAATCCTTCTTCCCTAGCAATGCGGCTCCCCTATGCTGACCGTGTGCCGGCTTGAGTTCCCTCCGAGGATGCAGTGGGAATAAAATTTGTCCTTCTCGCCTTAGCCTCAGTTCTTTTGCGATGTGGCTGCTAGGTGAATAAGGATGGGTTAGCCTGCTGGATGGTGATGAACCCCTGTTTAGTCACCCCATGTCCTCCACTGGGAGTCAGTGAATCCTCACAAACCAGGCTACCTGGATGATTTGCTGCCAAGCAAAAATCTAGGAGGGCCTTGAACAGAGACTGAAACCAAGTCTGCTCTGCACTCCAACCCATGGGATGATGAAGCTGCTGTTTTAAGCTACAGGTTTCGGCGGTGATACCAAGTGACCAAGTTCTCACAGGTGATTCACACCTAGTTCTCATGGGTGACACACATTCACTGTGCTTTAGCAGCTGGCCCCTTGTACCGGGCAGATACACAAGAGCTCTGGACAGTGGACCTCAGTGTGTGGTCTGCATACCCTTTGAGTCTTCAAGACGGCTCTGAGGGTCTGAGAGGTCACCACTATCATCATAATAGTATTAGACTTTTTTTGCCTTTTTCACTGCGTTGACATTTGTGTTGTTGGTGTGAAATCAATGGTGGGTGTATTAATCAGCTTTCCTGTCACTGGGACAAAATGTGTAACACCCAGAACCTAAAGAAGATGTACTTTGGCTCATGGGTTCAGTCCCTTCATGGTCAGTTCCAAGGCAGAAAGGACACAGTGGGAGGGCCTGGGGGAGGACAGCTGCTCACCTCACGGTGGTCAGGAAGCAGGCTTTGAATGGAGAGCCAGGAGCAAGAACGCACCCTTCCAGGTCAGGCCCACCTCCTGACAGCCACCAACTCACCAATGGATGGGTTCCCTGGTGAGGACAGCGCCCTCAGGATCCAATCATCTTCCGCATGCATGAGACTTTTGGGGATGTTTTAGAGTTGTACCCTGGCAACTTCTATTTTAGCACAGATTGTGCATTTCACTGCAGTATAGAAGTCATTCAATGTCGTTCAATTCATTCCCACACACAAGTATGGGAAAGTGCGAATTAACTTAAGGCTGCCCTTAATGAAGCAGTAAAACTGTTAATTTTATTAACCTCCCCCCACTTTTTTTGGAGGGGGAGTCAGGGGTAGGGTCTTGCTGTGCAATTCAGGTTGACCTTAAGCTCAGTATGTAACCAAGGCTGGCCTTGAACTTGTGGTGATCCTCCTGCCTCAGCCTCCCCAGTGCTGGGATTGCAAGCAGGCACCACCATATCCAGCAAACGTTTTTCATATCCTGTGACAGAAAGTCAGGAATGAATCTGCACCCTTTGCCGCACACCTAATGCGACACCTGCCTCACAACACACTGTCCAGCTGCAGCTGTTCAGGTGCAGAATGTGCTTTTTTGCCTTTTTTCCTGGCAGATCACTGTTTCTGTGTACGTGAGTAGACAGAAAAATTATGGTTATCTCTACTTGGGCATTTGGACTCAACTGTTCTGTTTTAATGAGCAAAGTCAGCTGATGTGAAAATTTGAGCAGTCATGCAAAAATGAGTATTCTAGAGAACTTGCTACAACGACCTTGACAGCTTCTCCATAAGGTGTTTTTCTGATGATGTTGGCAGCAAATTAATTAATACATGTTTAAGCTACTGCATAATGAAGTGTGTCAACATTTGGAAAACCTGCCTTAACTTGATGAACCAATTTTTTTCACAGAAGACTCATTCAAATCCAAGATAGGCCAATGGCTTTTACTCCGATCTGAATCCAAGAAGTCATTAATGTCTCATTTCAGATTTTACCCTGCAATTATCTTGTAAGAAGCTACCACTTATCATGCTTTGGTATAGTATCAGAAATGAATATTCAGTTATCTGAAAAGATGATTAAAATAGCCCTCTCTTCTCTAACTATAATTTTGTGCAAAGTGGACTCGATCAATTTATTTTAATGAAAACAGCATACTGTAGTAGACTGAATGTAGAGAAGAGTTGAGGTCCAGCTAACTTCTAGCAATCCAAGTGTTTAGGAGATTTTATAAGGTAGAATAATTCTAGTCTTCTGATGAGGTTTTTATCTTAGTGTGTTTATTTTTCCTAGAATTATTTTATGGATATCCCCATATAATGGGCTGGTTATGTGATTCAGTTTACCCTGGACTGTGGGAAAACTCAGGGGAAGTTTGCCCTGCTGACCTCTTTCCTTCTTGTCTGCCCCTGAACCAGCACCCAGGGGCCTTTGCTCCAGTACAGAAAACATTGTGAACACAATGGGAGAAGAAATGACATTGTTGAGTTCAGAGCTTTAATTACTACATGGGCCTGGGCATTTAATGTTTTGAGACTTTTGATCCAACTTTCAAAATTACACCAAAACACACATGACAGAATGAAGCACTGAGCCATTTTAAGAACACAGCTTAATGCAAAACACACTCCGAATTGTGCAAGCGTTGCCACTGCCCATCTTCCTCATGCTTTCCACCATGCAGAATGGACCTTCGTGCCCATCACACATAGCTCCTTATCCTCCTGTCCTCCTACACTTGCACCCAACCTTCCAGTCTCTGAAACTGAGACTTTATTGTGACTTCAACTCATCACACAGTGCTGTCCAGGGAATAAAAAAGCCTTGGGCTTCAGAGTTTTATTCTAGTGCAGGCAATTACTGAAGGTGTATATTTCAACAACCAATAATCAAATGATTAAAATAGTTGACTTTGGCATCTACAATGGGGACTCGAGCCTCTGCCCCTGGTCCAGTACAGAGGGAAGTGGTGCACTGAGCAACCTCAGCAGGACTGTGCAGCACCATGCGTGAGTCAGTTGTGAGCCCTCATTCGGGTGCATCCCACATCTTAGAAGCTTCTCCCCCAGCAGCTCGGTTGTTTATTTGTAGCGATTCTCAAAGTCTTAGTGGAGCTCCAGACTTTTAGGTTCTTTTCCTTTGCATTTCTAATCAAGTCCACTCAAACCTTGACCAGGGATTTCGTGTGGCAGTTGGCTAGGGTGATGGCACTTGGAGAATTGCCACCTCTGCTTCCTCAGGGGCCTCCCTGGTGCCCTCCAGAGTCATGCTATGGCTGGAGAGTAACCAGTGGGAGCCAGAAGCAGCAGAGGGAGGGAGCTCGTGTACCCTGCAAGCAGGAATATACAATATTCCTGAACTCTAAAGAGGATGGAGAACCAATGAAGAGTTGCATTTTAGTTATGTATCACACGAGCATTTTAAACATACCAACACCAAAAGAGTCTGATTTGTATCTATATTTTTATTTTTGGGAGTGCATTTTAAGAAAAGACCTCAACTGATTCTCGTAAGTTTGTGAGTGTTAAAGTTAGTAAGTAGGAGGACATTAGCAGGAGGCTGTCTTTGTACTTTGAATTCTTACATAACAAACTGCAGGGTAACTTAGAACGTAAACACATTGAATGCTAACCGAAAGTATATTATGGTATCAAATATCTGGGTTTCACCTAACACAAACAACTGCACTTCAGTTTCTAAAGTCATTGGCAGCCAACTATGAGAACATGCCCAGGGCAGGTGATCCACCCCACACCACACGGGACAAAGGTTCGGCCACGTAGGAGGGGGTGACATCTCCACTCTGCTTCTGTGCAGGGCTTTGAAAACTCGCTGCTTCTCAATTGGGCAGATTTCTCTGAGCCTCTCCTGGTTCTGCCCTGTTTATGAACAGTTCTTCACTCAAACCAACTCTGCTCAATTTATTGTCTGAAGCTTTTCTTTTAAACACAGAAAGGCAATGAGTTGAGTTTAGAAACGTCGCTTTGAATACCTAATCAGGGAACAGGCACATAGTCTCAGCACAGTGGCAAACACAGAGGCATCATGTGTTGCCTGTTATAATAATTGGTTTGGATTTAAACGTTTGATGCCAATTTATTTATTTCCCTGTTTTAGAACTGATATTGGTACCCAGTGACATATGGAGGAGCAAAAAGCAAACAAAAAACACCCTGTTTCTTTTCTGACTTGGAATGAATTTGCTAACTTCTTTCCCACCTTGATTGGATGCTTCCGATTACGGAGGCTTTGAGACTGCAGAGTGCTACGTGTGTCAGTCACGGCTCAAACACCCCTTCGGCAATTAGCAGGGCTTTGTTCTCAGTGAATTGCAATTTAGTTCAGTTTATCTTAAGTACACTTTGGTGGCGATGTCACCAAATTATGTAAATGTTAACTTTATTAACTTAATGTATTCTGACTATGATGGTTCTTCAAATTAGAAACAATTTAAATTCTTTTGAATACTTCATTATGCTATTTTTCTTGAGTGCTAAAGCATGCAAAATTCATTTGAAGCACATCATTGAATAAAAATGTAGTTATCTCCATCTCATTTATGTTAACTGAGCTTTATTTTCTGGAAAACATTTTGCATTTTGATTGACTTCTTTACAAACAGGTTTGGAAAACAATAAAAGGCAATTAATTTTGACAGAATATGATTTTATTGGCAAATTTTATGTACAGCAATTTAAGTGACTCACTAATTTTCGAGTAATTATATAATAAAACAATCTAGAAAGTTGAAGTTCCAAACCTTGAAAAAAATAGCATCTGATTTCAGCTTAATTGGGCCACACTGCTTTGTAAAACCACTGTGTACTTATCCATTGCTAATCTCTCACTGTGTGTCAGTCCTTTTGTCTGTCTTGCGAGAGGAGTCCCAGCCAGGTTGCAGACACCGTTGGTCTGCCAAGTCCTGAGACTACTCGGGCTGCTCATGCTGCTCCTGTCCCTGGCACTCTTGGCACAATGCCCGTTTATGGAAAAGAAGCACAGAACCACCTTGGTGAACTTTGCTTTTTTATAGCATAGATGGATAAAAGCCATGTAAATGAACAAATTACTAATTGCATCTTAGTGAGTTGGAGCACTAAGAAGAAAATAATCCTGACAGTGGGACAGAGTATCAGGGACTTGGCCTAGATCCTCAATCGCTCAAATGAGCGTATGGTGAAGGCTTAAATAAATGAGATAAGTGGTATGATTTTAGGACTCCAGGAGGATCAAAATCCTCTGCAGAGTTTGTCACTCTGGTGGCTAAGACGGGATGTCTCTGGGCAGCCTGTATTTATTTAGTTTTTACACAAGGAGGGGGTTAGAGTGGAAAATGCAGGAAACTGAACAGGCCTTGGGAGTGGTTCAAGGACTTCGCCAAGTAACGGATTATGTTAATTTAGGAGAAGTATCTTAGGAGAAATCTCCATGTTGCATTTCACTATAGGAGTGAGATGTCTGCAGCTACAGTCTTTATTTAGTTAATTGGAGCCAGGTATCCTCAGCTGTGACCTTCTCTTGCCCTTTGAGGCGTCTCTTTGTTCTCAGGTTGTCCATGCCCCTGGCCATGCCACAGCCCAACACGTGTGTTCACTTTTCATGTTCAATGGCTTCCAACACCAGAGAACATCTCTTTCCTTACAAAACAAGCATTTTTCCTTTATTTCAGTTAAGAAAAGCTTGTGACTCCCATTGCTACCATCTGTCTCCAAGTTCAATGATGACTGTTACCAAGCATTCAGCACTGTGCCTAGTCAGCATTTATGGGCACCACTGAACCTCCGGTCCTCTCCAGAGCAGTGGTGTTGGTCTGCCTGGTACCCTGAGCTCAGGAGGGTTTGCGGTGGTCACTGACCTCAGGCCATGGGGTTGCAAAAGGCACGGTGAAGTCAAGGTGACTCTAGAACTGCTCTGTTCAGTACAACATCTACTAGTACCTAAGTGGTAGGTATTTATTTATTTATTTAATTTTTTAAAAAGACTATATAACAGAATAAAAGCAATAAAAACAAACAAACAAACCAAAAAACCAGTGTAAGAGATACAGGACTTCAAAACATTATGAAATCATCAGTGGTTACCATAATGTCCCTTGATGTCTTCAAAACAGCTGCAGATAACTTCGGACATAGTAAAAATCAAGCAGAACAGAACAGAATAGAAACAATAAAAACAAAACAATGAATGTGATAAAGGACTTCAAAACGAGCCAATGGTAAATCCAAAATTGCTACCATAATATATTTGGCTATCTTCGAAATAGCTTCTCCTACCATGGGATTTAACATAATTAAACAAAACAAGAGAATAAAACCCAACCCAACAAAACAATGGAAACGACATAGGACCTCAGAACAAGACCATAGGGAATCAACAATGGCTGCAACCCTCAGAAGGAGACACCGCCCCCCCCACCCCCACCCCCCCCCCCTGCCCCGCCACAACGCATTGCTTAGCAATATCCTCTGAACCTAAGATCAGGCCACTGGCCCTAGACCTGCAATGTTAGTGAAATACCAAAACACCACAGGTATCCAATTGCATTTCCTTTCAATAACTATTATCACAGCCTGTGTTTCTCTGGATAAGCCAGTCGCTTGGTGGGGAGGTGGTAATTATTGTCTGCCAACCCTCACACCATAAGGGGCTTGGGTCTGGCTGTTCCCAGTCTGCTGGAGGCCTGCACACGGCGCCCGTTCCCAGACTGGGCATGTTCGGTGCAGTGGCCATTGTTCTTTCTAATCCCGAGCCACGAATGGCGCTGACTCACGGGGAGAGGCTTGGATCTAGGGGTGGGTATTTGAATGTAAGTTAATTCAAATGTAAAATTCAGTTCTGCTGGGCATTGTGGCTCATATCTGTCATCCCAGCCCTGTGGGAGGTTGAGGCAGGAGGATTGCAAATTGGGGCCCAGCCTTTTTAGTGACTTAGTGAGACCCTGTCTCAAGATAAAAAATGAAAAACTAGACCAGGATGCAGGTCAGTGTGAAGGCCATGGGTTCAGTCCCCAGTGTTGCACCAACAAAGCAAAACAAAATCTCTAACCTTAATCTTACTGGGCACATTTTACATGTTTAGCAGCCGCCTGGGGCTGGGGCTGCCACACAGGTGTGGAAGGTCATCCTTGGTCCCCTGTCATTGCAGGGGCTTCATGGGACAGCGCTGCCCAACACCAGCTCTCACCTGCCAGTCTGTACATCCACCCTGTTGCCTTTGTCCTGAGGCCTCTGAAGATGTTTTGGGCTGAGGGTGACAGTGGAGGACACAACAAAGAGGACAAAGTGCTGCCCAGGTGCACTTGACCTGGAGTCTTCACAGGACAGGACTCTGGTCAGGCCATCACAATCCAGAGCATGCTTTCCTAGGCCTGGGGCAATGTGTGTGTGCAAGCGTGTGTGTGCACATGTGGGTGTGCAAGCAGGTGTGTGTGTTTGTCCCTCAGACATGGCCTGGTCTCAAGCCAGCTTCTCTTCTGAGAACCCAGCTGCTCCTCTCCCCAGGCCATGCCCCCAGGAAGCTGACCATTGGGGTGGGGTGGAGGGAGGGCAGGGGGCTGTGCTTTGGGGGACAGGCCTGTTACTGCCTGCTTCCTTTGTTACGCTCCAGCCAGCGGACACTGCAGCCTTCTGCTTCCTTCCCTCACTGTGCTGCTAGAGGGGGACCCCAGTGTTGTGCCTGAGACCTGAATGGCTTTGCTTACGCATCAGTGCCATTGTTAGAGCCACGCGCTCTGACTGGAGGCCTGGAGAGGACACAGCAACCACACCCTGGTCTCCTGTGATGTAAGCAGCACCTTCCAAGGGCAAAGGGAAATGTGATTTCCAGAGACAGTGAAATGCAAGCTGACGCTGGGGGAAAGGCGTCTTCCCTGTGAGTGCGATCCAACGTGTCAGATGCATTTCCTGTTTGATTTCTTGTCATGGACTGAAAGGTTATGCGAAGACACAAAGGAATAAGGAATTTCCATAACTCCCATGGAAGTCTGAGTAATCGTAATTTCACATTGTAATCACAGGAAGAGTAAGAGATTCCAGATGGAGTGAAGAGGTGATGAATGGATTGCTTCCAACTGTCCTTTCCTTCTATGCCTTTAATAAAGTCAAATTGCATTGCTTTTCATTTTGTTGGTTTTATCGTGTTAGAAAAACAGGGAGAAAAGCAAATAAAACTTGGAAAAGGATGAACTTTTTAAAAATTAATTAATTTTATTGATACATTTATTTATTTAAAGAAACAATAAAAGCAATGGCACAAAATTTCAAAACAAGATGGTAGGAGAGTAACAATGGTTACCACATTGAATATGGCTATCTTCAAAGTAGGTGCACATGTTACAAGATATAGGCATGAAAAATTGAGCAAACAATATAGGCACAAACCTTTTTTTTTCAATGAACTAATAGCAATTAGTAGTGTAACTATCTTAACTATTTTGTGTATACACACACACATTATTTATTTATTTATTTTGCTTTTCTCTTCCTTTCTTTCTCCTTTCCCCCATTCCAGTTTCTCTCTTGTTTTGAACAGTTTCTTCCCATTTCACAATATCTGTTGTACATTTTGAATGTTACTTACTCTTTTAGCTTGTTAACATTAGCAAGACAATACTATGTTTACACATATGAGTCTGATTTGTTTCACTTATGAGTATTGTCTCAAGTTGCATCCATTTCCCTATAAAAGCCTCAAGTTTATCCTTCTTTATAGATGAGTAATACATCATTGAATAAAAATAGCATTTTTTTTTATCTATTCCTTGGTTAATGGGCATTTGGGTTGTTTCTAAGATTTAGTTACTACAAATTGTTCTGCTATAAACATGGGTGCACATATATCGCTGTGGAATGATGTTTTTAATTCTTTTTTTTTTTT
>RJWM01050733.1:0-10653 GCA_004363535.1 Dasyprocta punctata
CTTAGCAGTGGCACTGGGGACTCCTAAGACAGGTAAACCAAAACAAGGTGGAGCTACCTGAGCCCCTCCCAGAGCATGCTTCAAGTGTGGCAAAGAAGGACACTGGGCTGAGAATGCCCCAATCCATGACAGCTACCAGAGCCTTGCCCCCTCTGCAACCTCAAGGGCCATTGGAAACATGACTGTCCTAGCCACCAGAGAGCAGGTAAGCCATCCCCCAATTCCTTGCCTTCAAAGGAGATCTTGTCACCACCGGATTCATCACTGGCTGATCTACTTGGACTTGCCATTAAAGAAGATTGAGGGGGCTCGGAGTTCACAGCCCCAATTAATGTATGCTTCTCGGAGCCCCAAGTCTCACTGGAGATCTAAGGTAAGACACTCTTTCTACTACCTGTAGACATGGGGGTCACATACAGTGTTCTTCCTGAGTTTTCAGGCCACTATACTGGATCCACAGTCTCCACAGTGGATGTTGACAGCCAACCTACACAGCCTCTTCAAACAGGACCCTGCAGGTTGCTTCAGGTTCCAAACTCATAGCTTTCTAGTGATACCAACATGTCCCATGACCCTTTTGGGTAGGGATCTTCTCCAAAAGCTTAACTTCTATCACTCGTTCTATCACCACAGATCATAAGGGGGTCCTTCAGAATCTCCAAGTGCCCACAAACAAACAACAGGTCCTACCCTTTCTTGGTTTAGCTAACTTCTTTCACCTCTGGATTCCTAACTTTGCAGCTCAACCCCTCTACAAAGCTTCCAAGAGCTCCTTATCAGAGCCCCTGGACTTTCCTACACCTATACACTCCGCCTTTCATATGCTAAAAGAGGCTCTGCTTTCCTAAGGGCCTCAGCACTCACTCTCCCTAATCCCACACACCCTTCACTCTGTACACTATCTCTCAAGGTCACAATGCCGTACGTGTACTGGGACAGAGAAAGGGACCTTCCTTTCAAGTGGTAGGCTACTTGTCAAAACAGTTAGACAACACAGTGCAAGGATGGCACCCTGTCTCAGAGCCTTTGTAGTCACAACTTTACTGACACGAGAAGCCAAAAAGTTCACATTGGGACAATCTATTACGGCATACTCACCTCATTGTCTAAACGAGCTTATCTCACACACACCACTCCCTGCCCTAATGACCCCTTCTCCCCTTCAACAGGTACATCTAATCCTTCCATCTCTACTGCAACCAGTACCCCCAACAACCCAGTGACTTTGCTCCCACCTCTCAAAAGAAAACTCCCACCATGACTGCACTGAGGTCCTACAAATGACTCCCACCCCTTTTCCTCACATTAGTAACACACCTCTCTCTACCCTTTGACACATGGTTCATACATGGCAGCTTGACAAACATAGACAATCAAAAGAAAACAGGGTATGCAATAGTTAACCAGTCAAAAGTCATAGAGGCAAATCCACTACCACCTGGGACATTTTCACAACAGGCAGAATTTATTGCCAGTGTTAGAGCCCGTGTAAGAGTAATAAGTTCTGCCTTTTGTGAAGATGTCCCGGGTGGTAGTGGATTTGCCTTTATGACTTTGATTCAAAGTACACATTCAGCATTTTACACTCCCATGCCGCCATCTGGCAAGAAAGGGGTTTTATCCACACTCAGGGAGCCATCATTAATGCACCTCTCATCCTTAAACTCTTAGAAGCAGCACAGCTCCCAAAACAAGTAACAGTTATTCATTGCAGGCAACACCACAATTCTACAGATCCCACTGCTCAGGGTAATGCTTTTGCAGATACACAAGCCAAGTTAGCTGCACAACAGCCTTCTCACCTTCTTCTACTGGTCCCAAACCCCCTATCTCTGCCTAACTACTCACCAAAACAACCACAGTTGCTTGAAAAACCAGGTTACACACACAACACTCAGATAGACTTTTCAAGGATCAAAACTTGTTCTCCCAGATCAGCAAGCCTTAGACATCATCACTGACTTACACAACTGTTTTCACATGGGATCACAGGCACTATACAGACTCTTAGCCCCAGTGGTCACACATCCTTCTCTGAGGACTCTCATCTACCAGATGATTCACAAACCTGTCAGCTCTGTGCTAAAACCTCTCCTGAAGGGCGTGTACCACCGCACTCCTTTCCTACCCTGCAATTTCAAGGACACACTCCTGGTCAAGACTGACAGATTTCACACACATGCCCCACCACAAAATTTTTAAGTATCTTCTTACCTTTGTCTGTACCTTTTCAGGATGGATAGAAGCCTTTCCCACACCCAGAGAAACTGATGACATAGTTACTAAAGATATATTACAAGAAATCATTCCTAGCTATGGTCTACCTCTTAGTATCCAATCAGATGGTCTAGCTTTTAGTTCTCAAATAACTCAACATGTATCCTCAAGCTTACACATCACTTGGTGCCTACACATTCCATACCATCCACAGTCCTCAGGAAAAGTAGAAAGCCAAATGGCCTCATAAAAACACACCTCGCAAAACTCATTTTAGAACTACACCAGCCTTGGCCTCAACTTCTTCCATTACTAGCCCAGCTCAGTGCACTTCCTCAGGCTCCTACCTTTCTAAGCCCTTTTGAACTCATGTATGGTCAACCATTCCTACTCTACAATCTTCCTACCTCCCAAAATCTCCTTCCTCTTGCTGACTACATCCCAATTCTCTCCTTCTTCCAACACCTGTTACAGCAACATGCCAGTCTCTGCCTCCCCCAGCCCTCCAATGGGACCAAGCCACATCCTCCCATATCCCTGGGGACCTAAATTATCTCGAATCTTCTAAATCCACAGGGCTACAACTGAAGTAGAGTGGCCCCCACCTGGTCTTCCTTGCAACTCTGATGGCAATCAAGGTCACTGGACTACCATCGTGGTTCCACGTCTCTCAGGTTACACGATGCCCTCCTAACCCTGGTACTCTTGACTCCAAACATCCTGAGTGGTCATCACATCTCCTGTGTCCCACCTGTCTCCACCTCACCAGGGGCCGAGAGCCACCTTCAAACTAACTCATGTTTTATAATCCTATCTGATTTCTGACCCCCTAGCTCCTAATAGGTATTCTTTTTGCTATAGGATTCTGGATTGTCTTTCCTGAGGACTTCCACATTATACATAAAACCGCTTTCATACTGTTCTACAAAACAATGTACTTCTCTCCACCTTCAACTGTCTAGCTAAATATGAGATCCCTCTGGATCTGGGCTTGCATCTCACTCATGATAACACAGTCACAGCCCTCCCCACCCCCAGTCTCTAATTTCCCAAATTAAACAAATATGATTCATCTGTTGGGCCTTACATTGCTTATGCTTTCCACTCTCCAGCCTAACCCCTGGGACAATGTCAAGTCCTACCTACACTTTTACTCTTACCTTATCAGACAGTGAAATAATTGCCTCCCGTAACTTCACCCCTCCCAATTCCATGCTCATTTTTCAGATTCCCTACTGTCATCTTAGACCTTATGCCCAAACCTGGGATAAGAGACAAGCTGATCAAAATGGATTAATTTGCCAGTCATCTGACAGCATCTGCTGTGAGGAACATCATCTGGTTATAACCCCCCAGCCCCCCACAATGTGCCAATGACAGTGTGTCAATTCCTACTGGTTTTACGTCAACAAGGGGGGATGCGAAACCATCAGCATACACACAATAGGAAGGATTTGAAAACAGACCTATTCATCTATGCAATAAAGTCACGGGGAGGGGGATGGTATAGAAAGTAAGATTCCCGATCAGAAATACATCACATCCCCAATATCTCATGGGAAAATCTTGGGGCCTTTATTTCTACAACCATAATGGGTATGAACCAGGTAGTCCAACCCCACAAGGCAACTTCCTCACTCTATTGGAAAAACCCACAACCACACCTCCCATCATCAACATCCCAGTAATACCTACCTCACTGCCACAAGAAATCCTACATCAAACCCAACCCATTCCCCAACTTCTGTCACAAGCATATGATACCCTATCACACTCCACAAATCTTAATAGAATGCTGTCTCTGTGTCCCATGCCGACAACATGTTTATATGGCTGTCCCTACATACTAGAATGCCTCTTACATATCCCGTTCATAAAATTCAGCCATAGTGGGTCCTCTCTCTATCTACAGTTCTCATGACTGGCCAATTGACCTCACCTGCCTGTTGTCTTTGTCTCAAAATTCTTCTCTCCAAACGGGGGACCTTTCCCACTGCACAAACAACATCACCTCCAATCAAAACCTGGCCCATCCTGGAGCTGGTTTATAGGTTGCCAAACAGGGGCCTATACTTGTCTTCCTCTGCAACAGACAGGGTCTTGTACCCTAATCCTTCTAGTCCCAGCCCTAACTATACTCTCAGAATGCCATGAAAACCTCTTTTCTATCCCAACTCTGATACACACTTTGCCTGGGAAACAAGGGCCATCCATGTTCTGGTTCTTGTTGGTGCAGGTATTGTCTCTGTACTTGGAGCTGGCCCCAGGACAGGGGGAACAGGCATGGCAGCCCATCTCTATCATCAACTCTCCCTGGACCTTCATCGGCAGATACAAGACATAATCACCTCCATCCACTCACTCCAGAACCAAATAAATAGCCTTGCAGCAGTCACTCTCCAAAACCAATGTCCTTACAGCAAAAGAGGGAGGTACCTGTGCTGTGCTGGGAGAAGAACGTTTTTTTTTTATAAATGAGTCAGAAATCGTCATGGTCCTGGTGGAATGATGCATTTGGATCATGGGCTCCCTTCCTTCTACCTCTTCTGGGTCCTTTAATTATGATAATGACCTGCCTCCTCATAGCACCTTGTCTTTTTAAACTTTTTTCAAGATTTCTCCAATCTAGGATACAAGCGTTCACCAACAACGAATCCCTTGTCCTGCCTGAAACACCTGGCACTAGCGTCTACATGGGTGTTAATTATCATCCCATCAACTCTCCTAACCCCCAGCATGATGCCCCCATTCAGGAGGAAGCAATCTGAGATAGTCATCACTCTTTCTTAACAACAAAAGGACGGGAATGATAGGTTTCTGCTCAAGTATAAATTGCTAAATATTATGGTGGTGGCCTTGAATGGCAGAAGGTCAGGAAAAACAGCAGTGTACCTCCCCAATAACCACTTCCTCCTCCTTTTTCCCTTAGCCTTGAACACAACTTCCTCTTTCCCTTCCCCCCCTGCAAAGAAAACTCCAGTCAGTTCCTAATTCGTCATTAACACCTACCCCTCAAACTCCACCTCTGGCCAAAGTCCATATAAACCTCAGCTCCAGAGCAAGGCATGGTGGCACACGCCTTTAATCCCAGCACTCAGGAGGCTGAGGTAGGAGAACCATTGTGAGTTCCAGGCCGGCTTGGGCTACAACAAGAGCACAAGACCCGCTGAGAGCACAAGACCGGCCTGAGCTACATATTGCAACCCTGCCTCAAAAAACCAGGGCTGGAAGTTTGACTCAGTGGCTTAACTACCTGCCTGCCCGCCTGGCAGGCATGAGGCTGAGTTCAATCCCTGGTACTGCAAAAAATAAATAAATAAATAAATAAATAAATAAATAAATAAATAAACCAACCTCAGCTCCCTTTGTCTCAGGTCAGAGGAGCCCAGCAAATTGTGCACTGCTCTCTTAACCCTCAATAAAGGCCTCTTTTTCTTTTTGCCTCTCTATCGTGCTGGAAAACCTAACAGTAAACTTGATTCCTTAGCAACCTTTCTACATCTGGCAGTTAATGAATCTACATTCCATACTCCTGATTAAAATAGTCCTTGAAGATGAAAGCAACCTTCGCCTAGTCATCTGGTTCACGTGGCAGGTTAACAAAACTCTGGGATCTGAACTAAGCCCTGAATTAGTTCAAGTCACCCCAGGACTCACCCTGCCATAAATGAAAGGGAATACCTAGCTGCCAAGACTATCAAAAGGATCACAACGAACTAGGTTTACCAGTGGCTAATCCCCTACCTCCAAAACTCAGTTACTGGGGGAACAAATCTCAGACAGGTGAGATCACAAAGGACAAGCCAAAGACCCCTAAGGATCTACTAAGAAGGAAGTCTATTCCTTTTGTTTGTTTTTGTTTTTGTTTTTTGATGGTGACAAAGTTTATTTGAAAAAGTAAAAATGAGCCGGGCGTGATGGCGCACGCCTTTAATCCCAGCACTCCGGAGGCTGAGGTAGGCGGAGCATTGTGAGTTCGAGGCTGGCTTGGGCTACAATGCGAGTGCAAGGCCGGCCTAAGCTACATAGTGCGACCCTGCCTCAAAAAAACCAGGGCTTGGAGTTTGGCTCAGTGGCTTAAGCGCCTGTCCTGGCAGGCGCAAAGTTGTAAGTTCAATACCCGGTGCCGCAAAAAAAAAAAAAAAAAAAAAAGAAAAGTAAAAATGAAAAGTGAGGGAGAAACGACTGTGCAGAGTAAGCCTAGCCCATAAAATAGGAAAAAGCAAGATAAAAGTATACCCTGGAGCACTCTGGGTGGGCTACCATGAAGAAAGCCTTGATAGTGGCATCTGTGTTCTTTCACGCCAACCAAATCTCAAAGGAACAAGAGAAAACTTCCATATATGGTTCCCGAGAGGCAGTGCTGCAATTTCATGTCTCTCTTCCTAGCCAGTGTAAGTCATACTCTATCTCTTATCTCATTTCCTGCTGAGAAACACAAAGACATAAAGAGGCGCCAGGTTGTGAGTTCAATTCCCTGGAACCAGAGGGGGCGGAAAAAAAGAACTGGGTGTTGTGGCACCTGTAATTCTACCACTTGGGAGACTGAGGTAGGAGGATTGTCATGTCAAGAGTTTGAGCCAGCCTGAGCTACAAAATGAGTTCAAGGCCAGCCTAAACCATATAGTGAGATCCTGTCTCAAAAAACAAAAACAAAAACAAAAAAGGCTAATTGAAAAATAAATATAAAGCCAGGCGTGTTGGCGCTCGCCTTTAATCCCAGCACTCGGGAGGCTGAGGTAGGAGGAGCACTGCGAGTTTGAGGACAGCTTGGGCTACAACGTGAGCGCAAGGCCGGCCTGAGTTACACAGTGCAACCCTGCCTCAAAAAACCAGGGCCGGGAGTTTGGCTCAGCGGCTTATGCGCCTGCCTGACAGGTACAAGGTTGAGTTCAATCCCCAGTGCCAAAAAATAAATAAATAAATAAATAAATAAAGTGTAAGCCCTTATCCATGAAATGCCTGCTGTAAGATGCCAAGAATAAAGGAATGGTTGGTAATTAATGCATCTCTCTGATGAAAATAGTGATGTTAACCAGTATGGTAGAACATGCCTGTAATCCCAGCACTCAGGAGGCTGACGCAGGACGATTATTGTGAGTTTGAGGCCAACCTGGGCTACATAGTGAGTTGAAGACCAGCCTGAACTACACAGTAAGTCCCTGTCTCAAAAACAACAAAAAAGAAAACAAAGTAGTGATGTTATAGTTGGCTGTGCCAGCACATGGGTGTAATCCCAGCACTCTGGGATGGTGACGCATGAGAATGGCCAATTGAACAAAAGCACAGTCAACCGTCAACTGACCCACTTTGTGTGACTTTGCCTCAAAACAAAAGATACAAAGGGCTAGGGATGTAGCTCAGTGCTCCCTATATTCAATCCCCAATACCACACAAAAAGGCAAAAACAAAAAACATGATCTTGGGCTGGGGATATAAAGCAGTAGCACAGCACCTGCCTGGCAAACACAAGGTTGTGAGTTTGATCCCTGGTACCAAAAATTAAAAAACAAAAATAAAATCTTATTTTCACCACTCCCTTCTTCAAAACAATTCAACTCTTTTTTTTTTTTTTCTGGTACTAGGGATCAAGCTCACAACCTCGTGCCTGCCAGGCAGGCACTTGCACCACTGAGCTAAATCTATGGCCCTCAACTCTCTTTTTTTGTTTTTGTCTTGTTTTGTTTGTTTGTTTTGCTACCGGGGATCAAACTCATGACACTGCACATACCAGGCAAGCCGCTGAGCTAAATCTCTGGCCTTTTTTTTTTTAAACTCTTTTCCAAAGTAAATTACTTCAACTTCTAGGCCCCTAACCACTGAAATTTTACTCCATTTCTGGTCCAGATAGATATTGTGATAATGAAAGAGAAAGTGCTCAAAAGGAAAGAACAACCGGTATAGGGGAAAGGAGAAAAAGAAGAAGGGAAAAGATTATATGTATATAGGTATACATGTATGTGTGTGTGTGTGTATATATATATATACACACACAAAAGACAACTATACTACTGTCTGTTAGTTCATCAAAAAGAACAGTTTGACCGGGCATGGTGGCGCGCGCCTTTAATCCCAGCACTCAGGAGGTTGAGATAGGAGGAGCATTGTGAGTTCATGGCTGGCCTGAGCTACATAGTGCGACCCTGCCTCAAAAAACCAGGGCTGAGAGTTTGGCTCAGTAGCTTAAGCGCCTGCCCTGGCAAGTGCAAGGTTGTGATTTCGATCCCCGGTGCTGCAAAAAAAAAAAAAAAAAAAGAACAGATTGTGCTTTCATTGTTTGATTATTTGATCATTTTTTTCATGCCTCAATCTTGTAACCTGAGCAACTACTTCTAAGATAACAATATGCAATATATTAACTAGGGTTAATTTCCTGCTATTTTTCAAAATCCTATAGTTTCTATCCTTTTTTGCTTTTCAAAATAAAAAAAAAAGATTTAAAATAATTCCAAAGTAAGTATCTTCCAATGTTTTGCTGACTTTAAAAGTCATAAATGCACATTTGCAGACTGCAGGGGAAGAGTCACCAAGAAGCAAACCCTCCTTGCAAATCAGCACCGTGCATGGGCCACCAGAGGAACAGCCAGACCCCAGCCTTTTCCTGTGAGTCAGTGCCATTCATGGACTGCAGGGGAAGAGAACAAGAAGTAAACCCTCCCCGCAAATCAGCACCGTGTAAGGGCCATTGAGGAGGGGAGCCAGATGCCAGCCCCTTCCAGTGCATGGGCTGGGAAACAAGAGCCAACACCCGGACCCCTGGTAAGTGACCAGCTGATCCAGACAAACACAGGCTGCGATGATAGCTATTGAGGCAAAATACAATTTAATGCTTGTAATGTTAGTATTTCACTGATTTTGCAGGTCTAAAGCCAATAATCTGATCATCTATTCAGAAAATAACAATACACAATGCAGTATTGATGGGAGAATCTCCTTCTGAAGGTAGTAGCCATTGCTAATTCCCTATTATCTTGTTTTGTTGTCTTTTTTTTTTTTTTTCTTTTCTTTTTCTTTTTGGTACCAGAGATCAAATTCACAACCTCACACTTGCCAAGCAGGCACTTACACCGCTGAGCTAAATCCCTGGCCCTATTATCATGTTTTGATGATCTGCATCATTTTCATTGTTTCGTTGTGTTAGGTTTTATTCTGTTTTGTCATTTGATTTTATTATATCCGATGGCATGGGCAGCTATTCCAAAGATAACAGGATACACTATGGTAGCCATTTTGGATATACTATTGTCTTGTTTTGAAGTCCTTTATTACATTCATTGTTTTGTTTTTATTGGTTCTATTCTGTTCTGTTTTGTTTGATTTTTACTATGCCTGAAGGTTATCTGCAGCTATTTTGAAGACCACAAGAGGCACTATGGTAACCATTTTTGATTTCCTACTGTTTTGAAGTCCTGTGTCACACTGTTTTGTTTTGATTGGCTTCATTCTGTTTTATTTTGCTTGGTTTTATTCTCTTTAAAAGAAAAAGGAAAAAAAAGAAAGTAAAAAATATATACTGTTAAAAAAAAAAATCTAAGAGCTGGGCGTGGTGGCACACACCTTTAATCCCAGCACTCGGGAGGCTGAGGTAGGAGGAGCATTGTGAGTTCAAGGCCTGCTTGCACTACAATGCGAGTGCAACGCTGTCCTGAGCTACATAGTGTGACCCTGCCTCAAAAAACTAGGGCTGGGAGTTTGGCTCAGTGGTTTAAGTGCCTGTCTGGTAGGCATGAGGCTGTGAGTTCGATCCTCAGTGCTGCAAAAAAATAAATAAATAAAATAAAAAATTAAAAAAATTTTAAAAATCCAAGGGTTGGGGATTTAGCTCAGTGGCACAGCATCTGCCTGGCAGGCGCAAGGTTGTAAGATCAATTCCTGGTACCAAAAATAAATCCAGAATCATATTAAGGACAGAAAGCAAAAATTACCCAAAATACTATAAAGTCTGATACCCAGGGTATGATCTTTCAACAGCTATCATGTACATGTACAATAAAATTAATTTACAAAAATTAGATGAATTCGGAGCCGGGCGTGGTGGCGCACGCCTTTAATCCCAGCACTCGGGAGGCTGAGGTAGGTGGAGCATTGTGAGTTCCAGGCAGGCTTGGCCTACAATGCGAGCACAAGGCTGGCCTGAGGTACATAGTGCAACCCTGCCTCAAAAAACTAGGGCTGGGAGCTTGGCTCAGTGGCGTAAGTGCCTGTCTGACAGGCATGAGGTTGTGAGTTCGATCCCCGATGCCGGAAAAAAAAAAAAAATAGCTAGGACTCTAGGCATGTAACACCATGCACAGCTAAGACTAGTTTTCTTTTTACTGGCTTAGTTAGGTTGTGACATGAATTCCCCAAAACTCAACCAAATTCTTATTCATGAAACAGCTATACTACATAGTGAGATCCTGTCTCAAAAAAAAAAAAAAAAAAAAAAAAAAAAAA
>RJWM01050734.1:0-10626 GCA_004363535.1 Dasyprocta punctata
GCACACTTCAAACTTTTAAACTTTAAGTCACAGCATTGTACAGTAGCAGGGTCTATTCGTATGATTATACCACAGGTTAGTGAAGTATTCTTTTATCCCTGTGCTGCTTCAGTATGACTCAATGCCTGCCTAATAATCCACATTTTTGAGGTTCCATAAATTCACTAGGACTGAGTTTATTTCTCAGATGCACATAAGAGGGCACGAATGATCAGAGAAGGGAACTGTTTTCTCTAAGGTTATCCACCTAGTGAAGCTAACACAAAAGAGAGATGGTGAAACCATTCGATGTCTCAATCTCTTAATTTTGTTTGTCTTCCATTGCCTTTTATTCTTAAGAATCCCTTTTCTGTTAGAGATAAAAATACTCAACTGCAATTTCTTCCAGTTGTTTGTGATGCTTTTTTGTATGTTATTAAATAACTAAAGACGTCTGGGATGTATTTTGTTGAAATGAATTAGTAGTTTTTATCTTAGGGGATAATTTGGTGAAATAATTAAAAAATTTATATGCAGAAATGAATACTATAATAACAACTGAGAAGTATTTGACAAGAAAAATAGCAGTGGAGCAGAGAAATTGTACCTCTAAATTTTTTTAATGGTAATTATTTAATAATTAAATTAGCACAACTGTTTCAAGGAAGAAAGATCAATTCTGTTCAATATAGAGAGACATTTAAAATAATGTGAAAAATCTTTTTCTTAGAGTTTATTAATTTATTAATGTGGGATCTGGTAGCTTTTCAGATTTAATGTTGCAATAATTTTAAAAACAAAAAATAAAAATGCAAGCCAAATTTTTCTAATTTTAAAAATTTCTTATTAGTGCCTATTAATTTTACAACATATTAAGTTTCAGTGTATATAATACATTTTGATTATCACCATTCCCCAGTTACCCTCCCTTGCCACTAACCCCCTTCTACTTAGGGTCTCCCTTCTGCGTTCATGTCATCTTTTTAAAATTCCACATACTAGGGAGAACATGCAGCCCTTGTCTTTCTTGGTCTGGCTTAACATGATCTCCAGTATCACCGTTGTTTTACAAATGATAAAATTTTATTGTTCATGGCTCATTAACAGTCTGTTGTGTATATACACCACATTTTCTTTATCCATTCATCTGTTCATAGGCACTGTCTTAGTTACTTTTCACTCGTTGCTGAGATAAAATACCTGACGCCCAAAGTTAGGGAAGGAAAGGTTTATTCTTACAGTTTCTTGGGAGTTTCAGTCCATTAGTTGGCTCCAAGTCAGCATGATGGGGCAAGGCTGCTTTTCATGGCAGCCGTGAGCAGCAAGGCACGCTGGCAAGCGAGAGTGAGGCAGAAGAGGAAGCGAACAAGAGGAAGACCTGCCTTCCCTTACACTGTATGTCGGCTCCACCCCTGGGTGGGCACAGCACTCACATTGCCAGACAGCAAACCAATGACAAACCAATAACTCAGCCCCATCAAAAGTATATGAGGACTTGGGGGTATATAGCATATTACCTGATACATTCTACCCGTGGGCCCCAAGGACTCATTTATATCCTTATTACAAAAGACATTTAGTCCATCTCTAAGAGTTGCCAAAGTCCTAACAGTTTTAGCACTGTTGAAAAGTCCAAGTCCCAGATCTCCTCTGAGATCTATGGCAAACTCTTATCTGTAACCCCCTGTATAAATGAAAACAAGGTTAAGCACTTCCAACATATAAAGGCACAAGATAAACATTACCATTCCAAAAGTTACAAACAGGGGAATACAAAGCATTGGAACCAAAGCAAGTCCAAAATCCAGCAGGGCAAACATTAAGTCCTGGAGTTCTCTGCTCAGCATCTGAAGTAATCTGGTTACAAGCTCCAACAGGCTTGAGTGACTCCACCCCTGCGGCACCTTTAGGGGTTTTAACTTCCAAAGCCTTCCTTGGATGATCCATATTCCTTGGCTCCACCCTTACATCTTTACACATTGCTCTCTGCAGGTGAGGCGGAAGCTGCCTTAGCCTTTTCTTGTACTTAAAACCAGTGCCACGTGGATGCCGGCAAGGTCTGCTGCAGGCTGGAGCAGTAGCCAGGCTTTCCTCTCTCTTGGCTGTAGGGGTTGGCTGCCTGGATTGCTGAGCTCTCTGAACCTGATGGTGAGGAACACTTTCTCTATGCCTCCATTCTGGAAACCGGTATGGCCACTGCCATTTTGGGACATGGCGTGGCCTCTGTCGTCACTCTGGGACAAGGCACTCTGCAGCTTTTTGTCTCCACTCCGGGACAGGGCACCCTGCAGCTTTTTCCTCCAAGCAAACTCTTTCACTTTTGAAGGCCTGAGGCTGCAAAGGGTGGAGGCCATCTTTTTTGTTTTTTTGTTCCTTCTCAGCAATCAAGGTCTCATCTCCATTTTTAAAGTCCACAGCTTCCTGGCCAAACTCACAGGGTTTTAAATCACCATGCTGGGTTCCTTGCTCTTTATCTACAACATAAATCTGGCTAAGAGCCCCCAACAAAAGCCAGGCCACCATTTCGTTTGGCTGCCTCATAATTTCACTCTGTAGAGTAATTAATCCTTTTCACTTAATCTCAATCTCAGGCAAAGTCTCTGGGCACAGACAGAAAGCAGACAAACTTTCTGCCAACCCATAATACACATTGTTTGGAGTCCAACCACCAATGCCATCCTGCTTCAGAGCAGAAACCTCCTGAGGCTGGTCTTTAGCAGCAGGCTTCCTATCAGCCTTCTGGTCTCCTGGGCTCTGACCAGAATCTCCCAGACAGAACAACCTAAGCTGTTCCAGCTCTATGCATGTAGATGGCATCTCCGAACCTTTCCAAACTTTCCCCACAAGCCATTTCCAAAGGCTCTCGAACCACATGGTCAGGAATAGTCACAGCAACGACCCCACTCTTCTGGTACCAAATTCTGTCTTAGTTACTTTTCACTCGTTGCCGAGACAAAATACCTGATGCCCAAAGTTAGGGAAGGAAAGGTTTATTCTTACAGTTTCTTGGGAGTTTCAGTCCATTAGTTGGCTCCAAGTCAGCATGGTGGGGCAAGGCTGCCTTTCATGGCAGCCGCGAGCAGCAAGGCACGCTGGCAAGTGAGAGATAGGCGGAAGAAGAAGTGAACAAGAGGAAGACCTACCTTCCCTTACACTATATGTCAGCTCCACCCCTGGGTGGGCACAGCACTCACATTGCCAGACAACAAACCAATAACAAACCAATAACTCAGCCCCATCAAAAGTAAATGAGGACTTGGGGGTACATAGCATATTACCTGTTACAGGCACCAAGGCTGGTTCCACATTTTGCTAATTGTGAATTGTGTCCAATAAACATGGGTATGCAACTGTCTCTATAGTTGGCCAACTTTATCAATTAAGGAATAGTACAGTTAGATCATGTGGTAGCTCTATTTTCAATTTTTTGAGGCACCTACTAATTTCTATAGGAGCTGCACATTCCCACCAGCACTGAACAATTGTTCCTTTTTTCCTGCATCCTTGCCCACATTTATTATTTTTGTATTCTTGGTGACAGTTATTCTGACTGGGGTAAGATGCAATCTGAATGTAGTTTTGATTGTCATTTTCCTGGTGGCTGAGGGTGTTGAACATTGTTTTCATATACTTTTGGCCATTGATACTTCTGAAAAAGTCTGTTCATTTTGCTCATATATTGATTGGGCTATTTTATTTTTGGTGTTAAGCTTCTGGAGTTCTTTTTTAATCTTTTATTGGGAGAGTAGCTGGCAAAGATTTTTTTCCCTTCCTGTAGACTATCTTTTCACACATCAGAAACATTTTAGTTTGACATAATCCCATTTATTGATTCTTGCTATTATTTCCTATGCTATTAGATTTCTAGTCAGTAAGTTTTCACCTGTGCCTATTAGTACAGTTGGAAACAGTGGAGCTGAGGAAGTCACCTCCTTTTCATCCATTTAGTTTAATACTTTACTCTAGAGTCAGTTCACCTTCCATTGTCCGAAGAGAGGTAGAAAATAATAAAATAAAATCCAAGAGATCTGTGATGCTCTAAGCAAGAGTACATGTGTGTTGGTTCTCTTAGCCTGACCTTTGGACACCCTACTCAAACTTCATTAAGGGTTCATAAATATGTACTACATATGTAGTTAAGGTCAGAGTGAATTCTGGATCAAATGTGTGTTGAGAGCCTCTGAGATAACACAGCACCCTGTTGAACTTTCCTGCCCATCACACCTAGAGACTCAGGAGAATGCACCCGGGCTGAGGTGCCCAGGCTTTAAATACCAAAAGTCTGGTTGGTCAGCAGATGCCCCCATATGCTGTGATTGCTTGCAGTGCTTTGACTTTTCTATTACCCTAACACCATTTTTCTGTGTCTGTTGTATCTTTTGTCAACACAGACTTGCCCCAAGCACAACTTCCTGTAGCCTTCAATAAAAGTAACTGCTTACCACTTGCACCCTGGTATGTGCTTGCAGTTCTTTCCTCTTCATACACACAACCTGAACTGTATTTGCCCATTCCACAGTAACACTGTGGTTTCCAGCCTTTCCCCTTTATTTTCTTCTGGTAGTTTCAAGGTTTCAGACTTTATACTTAGGTCTTTGGTCCATTTTGAATTGATTTTTGTATAGGGTAAGACATAAAAATTCAGTTTCAGTCATCTATACTTGGATATCCAGTTTTCCCAGCACCATCTTTAGAAGAAACTGTCTTTTCTTCAGCATACAAGTTCGACTTCTTTGTTGAGAAGCAGATGGTTGGTTGTGTGGGTTTGTTTCTGTGTCCTCTGTTTTTTTTCATTGGTCTGTGTGTCTCTTTTAGTGCCTGTATCATGCTGTTTTTGTTACCATGGCTTTGTAGTATATGAAATCGGGCATTGAGATGTTTCCATCCTTGCTTTTCTTGTGTAGGATAACTTTAGCTATTTTGTGTGTTATGTGCTTCTGTGTGAATTTTAGAATCGCTTTTCCTAGTTCTGTGAAGAATCTTATTGGAATTTGGTGGGGGATGTTACTGAATTTGTAGATTAGTAGTATGGCCATGTAACAATATTAATGCTGCAGATTCATGAACATGGGAGGCCTTTTCATCTTCTAATATCTTCTTTGATTTTTTTTTCAGTTTTCTCTAATTTTCATTATAGAGATCTTTTACCTCTTGGTTAGGTTGATTCTTACTTATTTCATTTTACTGGTTTGTTATGACTTCCAGCTAGATGGAGAATTCAGCTGCATTCAACCCTATTGATAAACTCCTGCATTTTTGAAGTCATATTTGTAAGTTACTTTCAGTTCTTAAATATTAGTAGCAAATCAGGAATAGATTGCATGTGGTGCATTCTGAGATTTTACTGAGTCTGTTTTTAAATAGTGTCCACATTGTTCCTGCTTTATATTTAAGGTGGCTTCTTTTAGCTCCCTTTCTTTGATCTCTCAAAGTAAGAAACAGTGAAAACTTCTTGTGTGTCTTATATCATTAAGTGTATCCTAACTTGGACAAAATGCTTACTCCTGATAAAGAGAACAAACTTTTTGTAGGTAAGACATTAAAAACTGACAAATAATATAGAATAATGGAGAGCAAATGGAGGGAGTTCTTTTGTGGTAGAAAAGATCATTTTAGGGAGAGAGATGAGAACTTCAGTGTGCTCATATGGAGAGCACAAGGGGAGGGGTGGCAAACGGTAAACCTGGAAGAGAGGGTAGGAATCAGTTCTTACCTAGACATCAAGGTTGCAGTAAGAATCGAAAATCTTTTCCAAAAGCCAATTGATTGGAAATTTTAAAATACCTCCATGAAGGGAATGACTTGGTTAATCAGTGGTTTTAAGAGGTCACTCTGAGCATAAAAACAGACACACAAATTTCTGGGTGTGGTGACACATGCCTGGATCCCAGCATTTGGGAGACTGAGGCAGGAGGATTGCCATAAATTGGAGGCTGATCTGGGCTGTATAGTTAGTGAGCTGATGGTCAGCCTGAACTGTAGAGTGAGACCCTGGCTCAAAACAAACAAACAAACAAAGTTAGAAAAACAGCCAGACAGATCAACAAAATAGGTAACTTAGAAATAAACTCACACATCTTATAGCAAACTAATTTTTAATTAAGTTGCTAAGAACAAGAACTGGGGAAAATAATTCAGGGAAAATTGGATATTCACATGAAGGAGAAAGAAACTAGACACACATATTCCACTACATACAAAAGTCAATGTGGATTAAAGACTGCTGGAAGAAATGGAATGACAATAAAATGGGCAAGATTTTTTGTAAGACCCAAAAGCACTAGAAACAAAATCAAATAGACAAATATGCTATAAAAAGATGAATAATTTCTGAAAAGCAAAGGAAACAATCATCAGAGTAAAGAAATAACATATAAACTAGGAGAAAAATATTTTCAAACTACACATCTGCAAAAAAGGTTAATATACAGAATACATAGGGAGCTCAAACAATTCATAACAAAGAAAGCAGCCTGATTAAACAAGGGTCAAAGACTTGATTAGAAATTTCTCTGAGACATACAAATTGCCAAAGGTGCAGGAAAAGAACACTCAACATTTAAGAAAATGCCAACCAAAACCACTATGAGATACCACCTCACTCCATTTAGAATGACAGTTATCGCCGGGCGTGGTGGCGCATGCCTTTAATCCCAGCACTCGGGAGGCTGAGGTAGGAGGAGCGTTGTGAGTTCGAGGCCGGCTTGGGCTACAACGCGAGCGCGAGACCGGCTTGGGCTACAACGCGAGAGCGAGGCCAGCTTGAGCCTCACAGTGCGACCCTGCCTCAAAAAAACCATGGTCGGGAGTTTGGCTCAGCAACTTACGCGCCTGCGTGACAAGTACGAGGCTGTGAGTTCAATACCCGGTGCCGCAAAAAAAAAAAAAAAAAAAAAAAAAAAAAAAAATGACAGTTACCTAAAACAAAAGATGACAAGTGCTGGCAAAGAGGCGGGAAAAAAGGAACCATTACTCACTGTTAGTAGAATTGTAAACCAGTGTAGCCATTAAGGAAAACAGTATGGAGGTTCCTCAAAATGTGAACAACAGAAGTAGTTGATCCCAGCACTTGGGAGGCTGAGGCAGGAGGACTGTTGCAAGTTCGAGACCAGCCTGGGCTACAAAGTGAGCTCAAGGTTGGTCTGAACTGCATAGGGAGACCCCATCTCAAAAAGACCACCACCAACAACAACAAACAAACAAACACTCAGAAGTACCATGATTCAGGAACTTCACTACAGAATCATTGAACATTGTTCCCCAAGGCTCATGTGTTCAAGCCCAGTGCCCTGTCTGTGGTACTACTGGGAGGTGTAGAGACTTGAAGAGGAGGATTTGGTGGGAGGAAGTTATGTCACTGGAGGTGTGTCTTACAGAAGATTAGGAGACCCCAGTCTCTTTCTTTCTCTGTTCCCTGACTGCCGTGAAGTGAGCAACTTCTTTTGCCAGATATTCCCCACCTGTCTTTGTTACTTTTCTCATTACTGAGACAAAATACCTGATACCCAAAGTTAAAGGGGGAAAGGTTTATGTAGCTCACAGTTTGTGCAGATTTCAGTCCATAATTGGCTGGCTCCAAGTCAGGGTGGCACATGGCAGAAGACAGCTGTTCATGGCCACAGAAGACAGCAAGAGCAACAGTGGGGGAAGACAAGACTCTTTCTGTCCCTGTGTTGTATGCAGGCTACCCGCCCTAGGCAGGTATGGTGCTCACACCCTTAATCTCAGAATTAGACCATGAATCAACACAAACTCTAGATTCAGCCACCTCTGAAAAACCCACTTGCCATGACTGCATGAGGTTTTGGGGGGACAGTAAGACACAAACCATAACACCACCATAATGCACTGCCTCACCAAAGGCCCAAAGGCAATGATGACAAGTGACTATGAATTTAAACTTCCTAAATTCTGAACCAAAATAGATCTTTCTTATTTATGTTGATTATATCATGTATCTTTTTACAGTAATGGAAGGCTGAATAACATGTATGTGTATCCAAAGGAAGTGGAATTAGTATGTTGAGGAGACACTGTCACTCTCATGTTTATAGAAGACTGCTTACAAAGGCTAAAAAGAGGATCAATCTAAGTGTCTATCGATGCATGAATAAATAAACATTACATAGACATGCACAGTAGAGTTCAACTCTCCCATAGAAAATGTAATCCTGACATTTGTGACAGCATTGAAGCCAAGCACACCAGAAAAATACTACCTGACCTTATTTACACATGGAATCCAAAAGAGTTGATCTCAAGATGGGCGTGGTGGTGTCCGTCTGTAATCCCAACACTGGGGAGGTGGACACAGGAGGACAGAAGGATCACTGAATATGAGGTCAATTCGGGCTACGTAGTTCATAATCAGCCTAAATTATATAGCAAGACCCTGTCTCAAAAAACAACAACAAAAATTGATTTTATTGAACTCGAGAGTAGAATTGTGGTTACCAGTGTCTGGGGAAAGCAGGGAGAATGAGGGATGAATGGGGAAAGGTTGATCAGTGAGTACTAAGTTGTGTTTCAGGAGGCGGGGATTTAGCTCAGCAGCACAAGCACCTGCCTGGGAAGTGTGAGGTCATGAGTTTGGTTTGAGGTATAAAAAAAAAACCTTGCTAAGTTACATTTCAATAGGAGAAAACAGTTCTGTTGTTCGCTTGTACAAGATGATTATAGACAAATGTATTTTTTTAAGAGCTGTGGGAAAATATTTTGAATGCTGTCATCTCAAAAAACATGTTTAAGGAGATAGATAGGTTACCCTGATGTAAACACTACACCATGTATTAAACTACATGTTATTCCATAAATGTATTTAATTACTATGTGTCAGTTGTGTCAACTGAAAACAACAAAAAAACTTCAAAAGACAGTTAACTCGGGAATGAATGTGTATGTTTGTGTGTGTATGTGTGTGTATAAATACACATAAGAAAGTAGCTGTAAATAAAAATGCATGGGGGCATAAAATAAATATCAGTGGCAGGCTGATTTTATTTTGAAATTTCTTTCCTCAAAGGAAAACTTTCTGAAAATTTTCACAATACACAATTATAGTTTTGATAAAAATAAGTAAAACAGTATCAACAACTTTAATAAGTGTTATATCTAAAGAAACACATTAGGAAGGACACCTATTCTAGACTGAAAGACAGTTGCTACCTAGAGAAGGTGGAAGAGGGCTTTATTGTTGATGGATGAGAAGTTCAGTCAGAACAAAAAAAGAAAATGGATTTTATGAACCAAAGGTAGACATTTTGTAAAGATGTATATGTTAAGTAAAAGGTGGGTCAGGGTACAAGGTATGCCATGTCCAGGAATGTGGTTAAAGACATAGACAAGTGATGATATTAGATATTATGTTAGCAAATTTGAAATTTACTTTCAAATAATAAGTAGCAATTGAAAGATTTTAGCAAGAAAGTGACATGATGAGCTTTGCAAATCAAAATCAACATTCAAGCAAGAGACAGGGTAATATACTAGATGAAAACAAGACTAGAAACAGAAGGATCAGTAAGATATATAGATATAGATATAAATATAGGTAGAGTTTTTTGTTTTTGGAGATGGGGTTCTTTATGTAGTTAAGGCTGGCCTTTGCCGCGTCCTTCTCTAGCCATGTTCTGTTGACAAGGTCCAAACATAAAAGAAGATAGATCTTTAAGGAGGACGTCTTCTAAGAAAAGGCCGCAGCATAAAAATTGGCTTTGCGGGAATGGGTTAACATTTCTGGGGAACTATAACGTTAATTTGTGCTCTGATCCAATTTGGAGGATCTCTTCTATTTTTTTTCCGGTGCACCAAATCAGTAAACAAACTATAGAAACTCCCTAAGAACAAAGGGATAATCAATAAAATGTTTTTTCTTACAATTGATGATCTGACATTTGAATAGGACCAACGAGATTAAGATCAGACCAGAAGTTTGAGAGCCCTTAAAGATAATGATAACGATCAGTTGGCTGGGGCTGTCTGGGAGCCTCCCTATAGAGATGCTAATATATTGCTATAGAGACGAGATGGGTACCACATTTTTACAACTGCAGGAACATAATGGAGAGATAAGGGGGTTAATTTAGGGCTAGGTATACTCTTATGTTTTATAGGCTTTTAGATAAGGACACCATTAGAGAGTACTTGTTAATAGTACTAACATACTTCTAGGCTTTAAACTAGGTATATATTTTATGACTATGCTAACTAATCATATGACTGTAGAAACCATGCTATTGTAGAGACATCCGTTGCTTGTCTTTTTTTCTTCCGACCCTGGCCAAAAAGGGGGTATATAACACCTTGTTTGAGCTTACAATAAACGAAGCAGATTCACACAGTCTCTGAGCTGTTTGTGTGTCTGTTATCCACGCGTCGACGCTCAGCCCACCTTCGGGGACTCTGTGGACCTAGCCTGGCTGGACCGTGGCAGGTGGCGCCCGAACAGGGACCTGGAGGTTAGTCTTTCTCTTTCTCTTTCTCTTCTCAGGCTGAGATAAGGCTCTCGCCAGTGGGTGCTACAGACCCCTCGGTAAGACTAGACCAAATGAAATAGGGCGAATAATCATAGGCCAGACAGAATCGAAAGCAAGAGGACTTTTTATTGATATTACTAGACATATGTTAAGAAAACGGGATGTAAAGTTC
>RJWM01050735.1:0-10662 GCA_004363535.1 Dasyprocta punctata
CTTGCTGAATTCACCAGGTTTTACTTCACCTTCATGACCTTCATAGTAGCTATCCTAACCTTCTTCTCTAATGGTTCTTAGGTTTCTTTCATCACATAAAATTGATTATCTGTTCAAGCCATGTATGTGAAACTCCTTATGCTTTGAGAAGGTTGGGGTTATTAATGTGCAAAAAAATCCTCAGTATGTTTCACCGCATGTTAGAACCATTTTCTCTTCATCTCTGCATGCCTGATCTTAGTATAAAGTCTTAATATAAAGACTTTTTATCCTTGACTTTTCCCAGAAAGCAGAACGCGAGACACAGACTTTCATGTATGTAGTTTAGCATAGGATATGCTGTCAGATGAAAGTGATAATTGTGAGGTTGAAGACAGGAGAGATTTTATTAAGGGGGTTTCTACGGCGAGCAATTTAGTTTCAACATTTGTCAAGAAGATTTGCAGAGTGAATCTTACTCTTGTGCAACCTTTCAGAGCATTTATCTTCCAGATGCCGGTTGACACGGGTCAAGGGTTGTTGTAGTCTGCTAATTCCCTTGTACTTACAGGTTCACACATCTATAAGGATCTGTGACTTCCTCCAGGTATTCCCTGCAGCAGTTCCAGAGAAGCTCTGGGGAGAAGATGAGAGACTGAACACATAGTTCAGGTGAAGAAGCATCAGTTTGCATCTCTTCAGGGCTGATTGCTCAATTAAGAGCTAGAGAGAGAGTATGAGAGACAGGCTCAAGAAAGGACCACAGTTTGAGCTCAAATAATTGTTCCTTAGAAGTTCTTTTGTAACTCTCCATCTAAAATACTGTTAGCAGCCCTCTGGCCTCCTGTAACACATCGTGTTTATTTATTTTGCAGAGCACATAGCCCTGTCTGCAATTACATTATTATTTTCTTGTTTCACTACTTGATTTCTGTCTTTCTACCTCTTATATGTACATAGTTCCATCTTGTCTGTTTCACATTATTTGGCATCTGACAGTGTATCTGCTCTATAATAAGTCCTTAACAAATAATTGAGAACACAGACATGAATGGAGCCTGAAAATAGGTGGGTGCAATTTGTAAATAACCAAATAAATCTTACTGCATTTCAGGTTTATATCATTATGTCCTGAAAACAATTTTGTATGCACTGTTGTTCTCATTCTATGGTTACAGCAAGTGCAACTCCAAGTGTTTAGGTTTATAGGCCAGAGTTACGTAAGCAATGAGTGTATTTCAGGCCTGACCCGGGAACACCATTACTGCAGACCCGAGGGCTCCTTTCCAGGCGTGGTAGTGAAACACCTTTTGATCCTCTCAGGATTAGAGATACTGGAGTCAATTATGTCTGGAGGTTTTTGGCTTCAGAAAAAGCTTTCCCCTGACTGGTAGAAGATTAACTTCAATGCCCTGCTGTAAGGGACTGAGTAAACCACATCATACCTTGAGCATTAGTATTTTCTTCCCCTAATCATGAGATTACAATTCTGCTACAATTCTGTTATTCTACCTCCTATGCTTTTGAGACCAGCACAGTTTGGAGAGTGCACAATCCATTTTATAATGTTGTCATAGGAGAGCATTTGAGGCATAGCTCCTCTTGTCTCTCATTATATATGGTACAGATCTCTACAAAGTCTTTTGTAGTACTAAATAAATGGAACACAATTCAGTTAGTACAAAATAACGAGTCATGTTTTCAAATATAGTTTTGCTGTGGTTTGTTTAAATGTCCCGCCAAAGCCTCATGTGGTCCTGCAATGTGGGTCTTTCTAAGGCAGTTGAGTCTAGCTTTGTGAGTGGTTCATGTCCAATGCTGGGATTGGTCGTGTGAGTGCTGCACCTGCCCAAGGGCAGGTAACGTGCACACAATATAAGGGAGGGAAGGAGGCGTGTTTTGCCTTTTGTGCTCTTTCGCTCTTGTTGTTTGCAGCTGCAATGAACAGCTGCCCCTTCGTCATGCCACCCTGCCTTGGCACCAACTGAGCATGGAATGAAAACTCCAAAAACTATAAGCTAAATAAACCTCTCCTTCCTTCATTTTGGGCTTCAAGTATTTTGTCTCAGCAACAAAAGTAACCAAGACAAGTTTGTTTTATATAAGTTATAATACAATGAGTTTCACTTAATTTAAATGGTCACGATCAAACTGCTTTCAGATTTTGGATTTTTTCATATTTTCACATACATCATGAAAGATCTTTGGGATCACATATAAGTCCAAATGCAAAATTCATTTTAGTCTCATATGTGTCTTATGCACATAGCTTGAAGGGAACTTTATATAATATTTTCACTGTGCAGTCATTTTGACAGCCATCCATCACATGTGTTCAAATGTCAGTTTTTCCACTTGATAGTGTGATGTTGGTGTTCAAAAGATTTTAGATTTCAAACGTTTTAATTTTAAGATTTTCAAGTTTGAGGTTCTCAACTCCTGTATGAAGTGCTAGGAAGGAAGTTTTTTATCTGAGATTTTTTGATCTTGTAAGAAACTAGAGATTCCTGTGATTGTGGTTTGCTTTGTGTTTACTCTCATATTTTCAAGTATAGCGCTCAGAAACTGAGGTTGTATCTCAATGTGCACATTGAGTACACACACAGTGAGCTTTGAAGATAACCCGAGCACCTTCCAATTCAAGACACAGAACACTTGTAGAAGGAAGCCTTGCAATCTATTTTTCTTCACTACGGTGATATAATTATTATGCTGACTTCTCCTTTTCCTTGTAGTTCATGTAAATACAAATACATTTTTGTGCTACTTAATGTCTATCTTTCTTTAGTTAGTATCAATCTGGACATTTATCCATGTAGCAGTGGTTTGAACTTTTTGTTGTTGCTGGTTTTTAACTCACTATGTGAGTAGATCACAATTTATTCCCCCAGTCTATAACTGATGCCTTTTTTTTTCTGTTTTAGAATATTATAAATAAGACCACTTTGAATATTTTTGCTCAAACCTTTGGATAGTATATGCATTCATTTCTCATAGGTATATATCTAATAGTGAAATTGCTGAACTAGAGGGTTGATATATGGTTAGATTTAGTACTTATTGCCACTTTCTCCAAGTAAGTGTAACAAATTACACTCCCTTCGACAATGCTTGAGAGTCCCAGGGGTTCCAAGTTTTTGAGGGAAAGAGATTCGTATTGTATTTCTTTGTATCATTTATCATGAATTTTGTGTGCTTTACTTACTGGGTGCTCACTAAATATTTGTTGAAGAGCTCATCTGATTCCTTTTCCACTGTGAGCGGAATTCTGGGCACAATGGGAAGACTCTGTAAAGATGCTGCAGGAGCATGACAGCCCGGAATCGCAGTTAACAAAGGTAAAATTTTGTTTTGTTTTGTATTGAGAACATTTATTGATTCATGTAAATAATAAATAACAATTATTTACATCAATCATCTCATGAATAATTAAGCTAGTCAAAATCAGAAAATGACCTGCTGTGCAACTGTATTCTTCAACAAATGTGTAGGGCCCTGGGGAGCCACTTTCTACAGACCTGCTAGTGATTCCTTGATCCAAGTCCACACTCCTTCGTATGGGAAGACCACATCTTCGAAGGACGCAGGACCCTACATCTCTCCAAGTGCAACCACAGTCCACACTGCCCTTGGGATGACAAGGCAGTAAGCTCGTCAGGGATGGCAAATGGAAGTTTGAATAGAAAAATAATAAAAGTTAATGAGGTTTGAATACTTACTATGTAATAGGTGACTCTGAATGATAAAGCCTCTCTGCTCATATATGTAAATTAAGGATAATGATATGCAGTTTGCAGTGCCATTGTGAAAAGTAGATGTAAAGTCTTAAAATGTAGTTAGGTGCCCCACTGCTATCAGTGATGACAATGATGCAACACGCAAACAATAACTGTTATCCATTAAATGATTTGAAAATGTGCCAAGCACACTGCAAAGAACTTTGCAGCATTATTACTTCATTTTGTTTTTTGGAAAGGATATAAAATAATATGGTAGTAGTAAGTATTTAACTAAGACTCAAATGTTTTGCCAAAAAAGGATGTAGACAGTTTAGTTATGCCCCTTGCATTAGCAGTATTATTAAATGTCTTGATTTTTCTTGTATCTTTTGATTCCATTAAATGTTATTATTATATTAAAACATTAACTAAAATTATATTTTCTATGCGTCTAACATCTCAAGCATGCGAAACAAAACTAAAGTGTGAACAGAAATATAAATGAGCAATTATTACATATGAGCTTATTTGACAGATACCCTTTGATGTCACGGAACAAATGACTTAGCAGCATAAAATAAAAGCTACTAGAGAAGTAGCTAAAACATTAAAGACACTAAATTGTTTTTAGAGGTACAGATAAGCATCTTTTAGGCAGGAATTAACATTAGTGAAAATGCCTAGAGATAAGCAGAAATACAAATTATTCTGATAAATCTGATAAATTATTTTGTAAAGGACATATGTGAGAGTCAGATAAAAGTATCAGGAATTAAAGTGAGGCGATAGGTTGAAGTCCAACAACTGGGAACTCAGTTAAGGTTACAAGGTAAAAAAAAAAAAAATTAGGTACTAAGGCCCAAATCTATCCAGGAAAAGGATGTATTTATTTTCTAGGGGAAGACCATATCGATACATTGTCTGGATTTCAGATGCTGAAACAAGAATTGAGTTTGACCATTACTCCGGAGCATTTGGGGTGGGTCCAAACTGATTTGTATGGGGATAGGACTTGGGCAGTGTTTAGACAGTGTGGTTTTAATTCTCTGCACACAGTTAGCATGGGAGATTGCTCCCTCTGACATTATTATGAGCCATGAAGTTCTCACATTTTACTGCTTCAAGTGAATCAAGCCATTTTGCAAAATGAATTATGGGTCATAAACCCTTGGGGTGGCTGTAGTGTTACATTTTTGTGAAATCCATATTCAGCATGGACATTTATTGAGCACATAACTATTATGAAGTGTTAGCTGCAAAGTAAGTTTGGCTAGAGTTGGATGCACCAATAGGGCTTAACATGTTCATGCCTGAGAAACACTCTAGCCTTATCTAAAACCCCATATAATTTGAGGATACATGTTACCATATATCCAGGATCAAATCAACACCCATCTGAAGTTTCTTTGAACATTTTCTGAGCTAAAAAAAATGCTCAGTAGATGCTTAATAAGAGATTTGTGAAGGCAAAATCAATGAGTTAAGTAGAATAACTTTGTACTCATCAACATCTGACACCTCCAATATCATCCTTCTATGCTATCCCCTACATTTCAACCAAGCAACTGTCTAAACCATCTATCCATTCAGTAATTGCCTGCAAAGTCATAAAAGAGAAAAAGACTGAAGGACAGAGATAGAGAGGAAATACAGAAACAGAAAAATTTTCACAGAGGGAAAGAGATACACAGAGAATGCAAGAAAATGTGACATTCAGGAGAAGAGAGGGAAAAACCAGCAGAGACCACGAGGCTTGTGTAAATGTGACGTGGCATGGAATTTATTGTGCCTGGGTTCACTTAGAGAGCATGGTAAGACCACCTGCCATGAGCAAAGAGAAGTGTGCTCCTTTCTGTAGGGACAGGCAGCAGGCAGGGAGCATGAAGTGGGAAGATTCCAATAAACATTTATGATCAAAATTCTCTGGCAGTCTTGCATCTCAGTTGGCAGAGTCCTTGAAGTGTCTGATATAAGTTTTTGGGTGTCTCCAGATGTCCCCAGGACCTGAGAAATTCCTCGACCTATCTTATCTCCTTTCCTGTGCTTGCCAATGACTGCCTCCGGTGCAGAGAGAAACAAAGGAGTGTGAGAAAAAAGAGCAACTGAGGTCCTTGGTCATAGGTCAGTCTTTCCTCCACTTACTCAGCAAATTGTCCAAATACATTCAGTCCGCTTGGCTTGAGATCTCTAGAGGTCTCTTACCATTCTTCTCAACTGTCCCAATGTATTACGTCTTAACCAGTGCCCTTATCTTCTTCTACTTGTTTCTGATGTTTGTGGATCTTTCTAAGTCCTCATTTGTTGTTAGGCTTATAAGGACGGAATTTGGTTCATTTTTGTGTATCATGGATCTACTTTCACATATAGGTTCTTCTGAGGCAATTTTTCATTCTGTTATAATAAGCCATCCCCCACCATGTTCTTGTAGTATTGTGACCATGTTACCTTGGGATGTGTATCTCCATTTCAGTCTTCCTTGACTTAGTGTTTACCTGTGTCCTCTTTATACTGTATGATCTTCAAAGTCAGGGGTTATGTTTGTTCTATGCATTTGATCTCCCAGAGGACTGGCTTAGTCATGAGCAACAGACATTCCACTCAGCATGAGCACCCAGAGCAGAGTGAATGTGGCTCAAGAACCTGGGTAATATTCTTGGGTTAGAGATGTTAAAATCCATAGTGATAGGAAGAAAGCTGGAGGGAAACTGTGATGTTAGGGGAATCCGTGTGAAGAGTTCCATGTGAAGAGCTGAGAATGAATTAGGGATAGTTCTTTCACAGACAGATGGCTTGAGATGTGACTGAGACAATAAAAATTATATAGTTTTTTTTTTTTTTTTTTTTTTTACCCAGGGGTCGAACTCACAACCTCAGGCCTGTCAGGCAGTCACTTAAGCCACTGAGCTAAATTCCAGGCCCTATTTTTTTGAGACAGGGTCTCACTATGCAGTTTAAGCTGGACTTCAACTCACTTTGTAGTCCAGGCTGGTCTCGAATTGACAATAATCCTCCTGCCTCAGCTTCCTGAGTGCTGGGATTAAAGGCATGTGCCACAACACCTGGCTTAAAAATGATTTGTTGGTTAAGAATGGGAGAAAGGAAATACATTTATCCTACATATACAAGGAAATATATTCATGTACCAGACTGCAGATATACTGATTTATTTTAGTTCATTGAGAAAAAATTGTTTGTACTTATATTGTTTGAGCTATTATGCATACATACATCTTGAAGTCTGAGCAACTACTTTGAAGATATCAGTATGCAATATACTAACCATTGTTAATTTCCTATTATCTTGTTTCGAAATTCTGTATCATTGTCTTTATTTTTTTCCTCTTTAAAAATAAAAAAAAAATAGAACAGAGCATGAAGTCCTGGGAAAACTATGAAAAGTCAAGATGATTGGTATGAAGAGTAAATTTTTTATCTAGCATTACTCCATCTTTAGACAGGGAAGAGGAGATTAATACATACTACCATGTGCTCGCATTGTTCTTTCTATGTTTACCTTGTGCCAGTACCTCTTATATACCTGAAGTTTCAAGCTTTCAAGTCTTCTCCTAAATATATAATTCATTAAGACAGGTGTTATCCCTATCTACCATTTGTGGAGACGGAGTCAGAAAACTGTGCACATTTACTTGATTAAAAAAAGATGGCTTCTGTCTTCATTCACTACACTTCCACTACCCCATATTCTTTTACTGAAATGCTGACCATGAAAGCAACCTGTTTTCCACATGCTACTTTTTGTAATTCACTGTCACTCAGGTTGCTACTCAGTTATCCCTCACCACACTGTGGAACAGCAGTTGAGCTCACTTCTCATGACATAGTGGCTTATTAGAATTAGAAGAACTCCTCATCTTAGTCCATTGGAAATAAAAAGACATTCAAAGGAAAATATTTACTTTTATTTGAATATAATTATAGCTTGAATTGATGAATTTTGAATCAATCATTTGTTGCCAAAACAATCACTTTGAATAGTAAAGAACAGTTACATAGATGTATAGGATATGCTATGTACCCCCAAGTCCTCATACTTTTGATGGGGCTGAGTCTGACACTTGTGATCAGTTTGTTGTCTAGCGCCAGGATTAATGGTGCCAGGATTAATGACGTGACTGCTACACCCGCCCAGGGGTGGAGCTGAGATACAGTATAAGGGAAGGCGGGTCTTCCTCTTGCTTGCTTCCCGGCTTCCTGTCTCTTTCACCAGCGCGGATTGCGGCTTGCAGCTTGCAGCCGCCATGAACTGTAGCCCCGCCATCCCATGCTGCCTTGGAGCCCACTTTATGGACTGAAACTCCCGAGAAACTGTAAGAATAAACCTTTCCTTCCCTAACTTTGGGCGTCAGGTATTTTGTCTCGGCAACGAGCAAAAAGTAACCAAGACAATAGAGAAGAGCAATTTGATGACAATCAAAAAATATCAACTTCTCTGCATCAGAGATCATTATCTATTCACATCGATTACAACGCTCATCTCATTGTTATAGTTTGCATTCTGAATGTTCCTCTTAAGGTCTGTGCATTACAGACTTGTCTTCAAGTACAGAAAAATTGAGAGATGTGGGATTTTTGGGAAAGTGTGACCTATAAGAAGTCTTTAACTTATAGGGAGTGTACCTTTGAAGGAAATTGTGGAATCCCAGCCCTTTTCTCTTCCCTTGCCTTGCCTTTTCATTCCCTTACTTTTCCTTCCCCCTTTCCTTTCCCTTTTCTTATCCTCTATCACTTTGTTTCTTTTGTCCTTTCTTTCCCTAGCTTGTGATGTGAGTCATTTTTCTCTGCCACACACTCTAGTTGATATGGGGTTACTCATCACAGGTCCAAAATAAAAGGGGTCAACCAATCATGAACTGAGACCTTCAATACTATGCCATGATAAGCCTCCTTTTATAAGTAGACTACTTCAGATATTACATTATAGTGGTAAAAATTTCAACAACAGAGAAATTTCTAGAGGTTAAATAGTTTAATGTATGTAGATCCCCCATTGTATCATATCATTAAAATGCTTCAATTTTTTAATAAATATTGACATATTTATCAAATGGTCTTCAAAACCTGGAACTTGCCATATCCTAGAGCATTCCTTGTGTGACTATAAAAAAAAAATACATTTTTTTACAAATATCACAACTGCTCATAAAGTAACTTGTGCTTCTGACTACCACTGTATGCCCTTGAGTGAGTTGCTACACTTTCCCTTTCTTTATTTTATGCAGTTCTGGAAACCAAGACTCAAGAGTGACATGGAACACTATGTAACCTAGAAGAATTAGTGTCTAACTGAGAAAATGCAGGCCCCAGAGTGTGACCGTTTTTGAAATTATAACATCATGTTTGTGTCACTTCCTTTCAGCGCTGAGATTATGTATCACAAGCATGTAATAAAAGTAAAACAAAATTGAGAGAAAATGAAATATTCAAAGAAGTCCAGATACTCAAAAATTATCAGGTAAATAAACAGAGGTTGGAACTTTTGATTTTCCTAATTCCAGGCATACAATATTTAGTGCTCTTTGCTTAATGCTTCAAATCTCCATGATCCCTCCAAAGAAACTCTTCTCATTCATTATTTCTGTGTTTTCATGACTCCCTGTGTTGTTTTATCTGACTGGCCTGTGCTACCTTCATTTATTGTGCAAATTATACATGACTGAAAGTGCATGGACCTTGCATCCTGGAAGCCAAATGTTACATTCCAGAGACCTTCTAGGAAGTCACATTGGTTTTCTCACATAATAAAAAAAATAAAATCTGAGTTTTCAAGTTTTTGGTGAAGTTTAACAAATTTCATTTGAAAAGCAGCCTCATGTCGGACATAACTATTATTTAATAAATTACCATCTTCAAAACAATCCACATCAAATATTACATTTTACTTTGCAGCAAAGTAACATTTTAGTCACTATTTTCTGTGTGTCTGTCTTCAATCCATTAAATTTAGTTTAATCTGGAAAAAAGCAGAAAAAAAATTTAATAGATACATATTCAAATCCACTTGCTAGTTCTGATATATTTATGTTATTTAATCATAAACATTTCTACTCTTATATTTGTAAACCTAAGACAATGAGAGTTACATGAAAGAAATCTAAAACTTAACAAGTTATTCAATGTAAAAATATCTTGTTGGCCTTTGAGCTCTTTCACATTTGGTTAATATGTTGACTGGCCATACCCACCCACCTTATTGAGGCACAATTAATTAATTAATTCAATTATTTATTGTTTTAAACAGAAAAAAACAGAAAAATAAATTTAAAAAAACAATAAAAAACAACAACAAAAGCAAAAGACAACAACAACAAAAGATAATAGCAATATAGGATTTCAAAGCAAGATAATAGAAATGTAGCGATGGTTTTTATATTACATATTGTTATCTCCAAAATAGTTGTTCAGCTTGCCAGATACAGGCATGCAAGATAGATCAAACCATATATTTCCCTTTGAGCAGTTTCTTTCCCTTTAACTATGTCTGTTGTAATTTTTGGATTTTATTTAGTCTTTCAGTTTCTTACACTAGGGAGACATTACAGTGTTTACACATGCAAGTCTGATTTATTTCACTTATGAGTATGGTTTCTAGTTGCATCCATTTTGAGGTATAATTTATATAAAATTGTACATACTTAAATTATAAAATGATGTTTAGATATACACATTTGTTATGAAATAATTACCACTATCTAATTGACATACGTAACACCATATGGTTACCTTGTATGTGCCTCTGTGTGTGTGTATGTGCTGAGAACCTTTAATACTTCTCCTTGTAAATTTCAAATATGCAATGCAGTATCTTTCATAATAGACATCATACTGCAAATTAAATATCCAAGATACATTTATTCTCCATGACTAAAATCTGTTTGTAATCTTTGACCTTTATCTCAATTTTCAATAAATCCCTGCCTCTAGCAGCTAATATTATACCTTCTAA
>RJWM01050736.1:0-10659 GCA_004363535.1 Dasyprocta punctata
TTTTGTTCTGTTTTGTTTTATTCTCTTTAAAATATGCTTTCATAGCCGGGCGTGGTGGCGCATGCCTTTAATCCCAGCGCTCAGGAGGCTGAGGTAGGCGGAGCGTTGTGAGTTCAAGGCCGGCTTGGGCTACAACCCAAGCACAAGGCTGGTCTGAGCTACATAGTGCGACCCTGCCTCAAAAAACCAGGGCCGGGAGTTTGGCTCAGTAGCTTGAGCGCCTGTTTGGCAGGTGTGAGGCTGTGAGTTCAATCCCCAGTGCCGCAAAAAAAAAAAAAAAAAAAAATATATATATATATATATATATATGCTTCATTCTTTAGTTTTGATTGGTTTTATTCTGTTTTGTTTTGTTTGATTTTATTATGTCTGATGGTATGGACAACTATTTTGAAGAAGACAAGAGACATTATGGTAACCATTGTTGATTTCCTATTATGTTGTTTTGAAGTCCTATATTGCTTTCATTGTTCTGTTCTGATTAGCTTTATTCTATTTTGTTTGGCTTGGTTTTATTCTCTTTAAAATTAAAAAAAAGAAGCTACCTTCACCAATTTCATACACAGTTGCTTTACGTTTTTCCCATTTGCATTTATTGCAAGACTAATTTCAATCAGCTATTGTGTGAAAAAATTACTCTCAAACTTCAATATCCCAGCACAGTACTATCATGTATCATCTAGGCTTTGTCAACTTTTACATAGTTGGGCACAGCTGTGATAGTGCATATTGGTTTTCAAATATGATAAAAGGCAGCCAGTGTGGAGGTGTGTGCCTATAGTGCCAGTACTCTGGGAGGCTGAGGCGGGAGGATCAAAAGTTGAAGCTCAGCTTGGACAGCTTAGCGAGACCCTGTCTCAAAATAAAAAAATAAGAACTGGGGATGTAGCTCAGTGTGAAGACCCTGGTTTCAGTCACTAGTAGTGAAGGGCAAAAAAGGCTGAGGATGTGGTTCAATGGTAGAGTGCGTTCCTAGTATGTAAGAGGCCCAGGGTTCAATCCTTAGTACTGGAAATAGCAGCAATAAAAAAAAAGATAAAAGGGCTTATATGCCTAATCTAACTACTAGCATATTTCTGTGATTTAGAATTTGTACGTAATGGGCCTGTACCCACCCGCCACCTGGTGAGACGTGGACACCCTCTTGCACAAGGACAGAGGCTCTTGCTTTTCTCCTCTTTCTTTTTAGCTGAATCGGCACCTCCTCCTGGCCCACAACTTCAGCCTTAAGGAAAGTTGCTGGCTGGGTGGAGGCCTCTGAGGGCTTGTTCTTTTCTCTTTTAGATCCCTGTTTTTCTTTCAACACCATTTCCATTCCACATCTCCTCAGTCCCTGCCTCTTTCTGAAGCCCTTTCTTGGCGTCTAACTCCTGCTCAACGACTCACTGGTGGTTTTAATCTCTACAGAAGATCATTCATGGTACAGCCTCTCAGGGACCTCACTATCTGAGGAGACCCCTTTAAGACACAGAAATGTTCCTGGAAAGAAGGGAGAGGAAACCTGTCCTTTGAGGGCCCCCTTCATAAAGATCAGCCACAGTGCTGCAAAGCCGGTGAGCCACAGTCCCCATCTCCACAGAACTCAAGTACCCGGCTTTGTCCCAGGTACCTGAAGTAACGTCTGGCTGTCTGCAGGCTGCCCACCTCTGCCTAGAACAATGCCGGGGACTTAGACTCTCCATCAATAGACCCTGTCAAACAGCCATCTGTATCATTCCAGGTCCTGGCAGGCAGCAGATGGCACCTCAGATTGGGTAAATTGAGAAGAGTTTAATAAAGAGACTATTTACAAAGGCATATCGGGGTGTAGGGAAACCACAGGCCAGAAGGAGCAGAAGGAGGAAGCAATTACTGGAAATTTGAGAGAGAAAATTCTGTGAGCAGGGCCTCTTGACAGGAGCGGTGACTTTTGGTCTAGAGATGCAGCCAGCTAGTCCTTAAGGAGGAGAAAAGAAACACCCTGACCTCCCTCCCCACAGCCTTCCATCTCCTACTGGAGACTAATGCCAAGAAGACACAGGAGATTTTGGCGGAGTTCACTGAGGCCCACTGCTGGGGACACAACCCGGCTGGGGAAGGGTGGAGGGAATCTGGGGGGGGCAAGAAGGAGCCACGTGGCATGCTGTGTGAGTCTGGAAATATTCAGTTGTGGTCCTTGCCTGAGTTTGTTGCTATCAGCACTCCTATGGGTGGGGGTTGAAAGGTGGCAGTGTTATCTCCTGGCTGTGGAGGCCACAATATTGTCAAGTAGTTCCTTTAGAAATGCCTCGCCAATTAAAAGTATTCCAGGTCCTTCTTGCCTCGAGCAAAGAATTGGACGACACAAACCAAAAGTTTGTTTGAAAAGTGCAGCGTGAATGGGTATGGGAGAAACTAGCTCTGCAGAGCAAACGTGGGCCCGAAGAGAAAAAGAGGGTAAAAGCAAAAATAAAAGTGATACAGAATGGGCTACAGTGAGGTGAGCAGGCTCCTCCAGGCGGCTGGTCTCTTTTATGCCGTCCGCTTCTTGTGGGAGCCCGGGAGAAGTTCCACATAGGGGGCCCTAGGAGTTATTTGATGCTGTCCTGGGATCTTGTAACTGGCAGATTCGGCTTATTTCCTCAGCCAGCTTTGCCATGCCCTACCTCCTGTATCTGCAGGCTTGGCGTGTCTCCTTCCCTGAGCGTTTCTAGCAGGATGTGGGATAGCCCTCCTTTTCCCCTTCTGTCTGGGTCTGGGCTCTTGAGTTTTCTCTCTGTTCACCCTATGGTGTCCGTAAAGGGCAGTGTCGTCCATGAAAGAGGATGGTTGCCCTGGGCCCCAGCCTTCAGGCAGAGGCTTAGATTCCTACATTCACCCTGCCAGCCCTGTTTCCTTCCCCCTGCCGAGTCCTGAACAGGTATCCACCGCTGCAAGTGGGCTACCAGACATCCCTGCCGTGGCCGGTCCACAGAACCACGTGCCCTGACCTTGTTCCTACATGTCCCCCATGGCTACCCAGGGTCAGAATGGAAGGACTTCACCTCAGCTATGGGTCAACCTGGGGTCCCACTTGTGCCTACTCCGTCCCAAAACTCCAGCTGGCCTCAGCTCCCTCTGCTGCTGGCAGCCCGGTTCCTCTTTATTCCTGGCCTGCCCCATGGAATCTGCTGCAGTAGAATGCTTCTCCCTCTTAAATAAAATTTAACCCCCTTACAATTTAATAAACCAGGATGTGAATTTATGATCAGAGCTCTAAGAACATTGGCTTCTTGGAGTTGCTTTACTGAAACTTTGTCTCCATGTGAGACAAGGGAGCTTAAAAGGAGAATGAGGGAAGCTGGGGTGAATGAGGGACTTTCTTCTTACTCGACATTCATTTTTACTTAGATGCTTAGTTTTTAAGCCAAGTCGATGTATGTAAAATTATATACTACTTTTAAAAAAAGAATTGGAGCTAATTGTAACCAGCATGGATGATAGCAGCACAGTGCAAATTGCAAATCCATATCCCCAAAAATGACAGTGACAGGGCAGAGCCACTAGGGATAGATTCTATACTTCTGCTCAAGGCAGCCCTCGCTTCAATGGAAGTGGGACCGTGTACGTTTCCCTGTATTGTTAGGAGTTGAGTGGAAAGCATGGTAACTTCTGTGGTGAGTTTCATCTATTCCCCCAGTGACCCGCATCCTGCTGAGACAGGTGCCCTGGGATTCTGTCTGGTTGGATTCCCTGCCTGGTCTCTGTGTTGTTAACCACACCTGATGGGAGATTCCCTCTGTCACACTGGAGCTTCCCTGGGTTCCATTGAATAATTGCCATAATGGACTGACAATCAGCGAGCTGTGATTTATTCTTTGGGTTCATTTGAATATTTATTAAGAATGAGGCCATTTCTATCTCAAACTCTGAAGTTTGTATCTGCCACTCTTCTCCCTTCCTTTACTACCCACCTACCTGGCAGGGATGGGGAGAAGGTAGAATCCTGAGCGAGCACAGGCCTATATGATGGCGTCAGGAGAAACTTCTTTCTCTCCTCTCCAATCATTTGCTGAAGCTCTGGTTACTGGCCCCCAAGGTGAACGTAAATGAGAGGCTGTCAATAAGAGCTGAGAGAAGCTTGAACCCAACTGGCTTTGTGAGCTGAGGGAGATATTAAGATGCATAAGGGATTTACCTGTTAACTAGGGATCCCTACAGATTTGTGTGAAGAACAACTCCGTGATAATTGCCAGTAAAACTTTTCAAAACAAGACCAGTGACACTCCACTAGTATCTTGCACTAATGGATATTAAACTTCGTGATAAAGCTAGCGTAATCCAAAGGAGAGAGTATTGGCACATGAACAGACAGATTAGAGGAACAGAATAGAAATTGATTTTATGGGAATTTACTACAGTGAGTAATAAGGGTGGCATTTCAATTCACCAGTGGCTTATTTAATAAACCATCCTAGAATAATATCCTAGTACATGGAAAATACAAAGATCGATTATTTGGTTAATTACAGATGGATTAAAGATGCAAAAGTGAAGCAAACATTCTAGAAGTAAATTTAGGAAAATATTTACATAATATTCAGGGAGGGGAGGCTTCTCAAATCACACAAGAAGCCAGAAGCTACAATGGAACCAAAATAGATTTGATTATATATATATATATATATATATATATATATATATATATATGAAAAGTTTTCTGTGGTAGAAGACATGATAAAAAGTCAAAGAAGAACTAATAGGTTGTGAGAAAATAGTTGCAACCAAGGCAGATAAAGGATTAGTGTCCATAATATTAGAATTACTATGAATATCCATAATATTAGGTTGCTGATAATCAACTGCTTTGAACCCCCAAAATGGCAAAGTTTGCCATTTCAACCCAACACATTGATTTTTTAAAAAAGACAAATAATCTAACAGAAAAAAGTGAAGTCTATAAGTTATAAACAGACAATTTATAGAAAAGATGTCAGTAACTGATCTACAAATACATGGTTACAAATATCTGAATATATGTTAAAATACTGACAGGAGACTTCTAGCAGTAAAACAGAAAATAACAAGTGCTAGAAAGATGTACAGAAACTGGGACCACTGTACAATGTTAGTGGGAATGTAAAATGGTGCCCGTGCCACAGAAGATAGTGTAGAGATTCTTCAAAAACTTAAAAGTACAGTGATATATGGTCTAGCAATTCTACTTCTGGATAAATGCACAAAACAGTTGAAAGCAGGGTCTCAAGAGATATTCATACATCCCTGTTCATGGCAGCCTTATTTACAATGGCCAAAAGGTAGGAACCACCCAACTGTTCATTGATAGAAGAATGATAAACAAAATGTGGCAGTTTCACACAATGGAATATTATTCAGCCTCACAAAGGAAGTCAATTCTGACATATTCTTTTTTTTTTTTTTTTTTCGGCACCGGGGATTGAACTCACAACCTCGCACCTGCCAGGGCAGGCGCTTAAGGCACTGAGCCAAACTCCCGGCCCTGGTTTTTTGAGGCAGGGTCACACTATGTAGCTCAGACCGGCCTTGCACTCACGTTGTAGCCCAAGCCGGCCTCGAACTCACAACGCTCCGCCTACCTCAGCCTCCCGAGTGCTGGGATTAAAGGCGTGCGCCACCATGCCCAGCTTATTCTGACATATTCTAAAACACTGAAGACATTGTGCTAAGTGAAACCAGCCAGGTACAAGAGGAGAAATACTGTATGATTCCACTTATCTGAGATACCTAGAGTAGTCAGATCCATGGAGACAGGAAGCAGAATGACAGTTGCCAGGGGCAGAGGGAGGGAGGAATGGGCAATTAATGTGTACTGGGTGGGGAGTTTCGGTTTTGCAAGATGAAAAGAATTCTGGAAACTGGCTTCACAGCAATATGAACGTCGTTAACACAGCTGAATCGTATGCTTAATGGTTAAGATGGCAAATTACGTTTTGTATATTTTACAACTATTTAGGAAATTTAAAAAATACCCCCACACACAAATAACGAGATAACAGTTTTCACTCATCAGGCAAAATTTAAAACTAATTTTGACACTGATGTGGGGAAATGTGTACTTGCTTTTGTTCCTGGCCGGAGAGAGAATTGTGATAGGGTTTTAAGCAAATAATTTGGTGGGATCTATTAAAATCAAAGATGCATGTACGGTTTGACCCAGTAGTCCTATATTTGGAACTCTAGTCTACAGAAATCCATATACCAATACATAAGTATATTTATATTAAGATGTTTTTGTGTTAGCCATAATTAGAAATAATTCACGCTAAAAGTGCAAATGGTTGAATATGGAACAACTATTTTAAAGAATGAGTAATATCTATAAGGATGGACCTGAAGAAATAAGTATGAGATATTATTTTATTAACGACATGACATATCATTGTCAGAAAATAAGCAAGTTCCACAGGAAAGTGTGCAGTATGGGTAAAAAGCAAATAAAAATCCCTGTACTCTGTTTATATGCCATGGTAGTTAATTTTATCTAGCAATTTGACCAGGCTATGGTGCCAGGTGTTTTGCTCAAACATCAGTCTAGATGTTGCTGTGAAGATTTTTGTTTCGAACGTGACTAACATATAAATCAGTGGCCTTTGAATGAAGCACATTGACCTCCATGGTATGTGGGGAGGCCTTGTCCAATCAGTCCAAGGTCTAACAAGCAATGACTGAGGTGCTCTGAACCTCAACACTGCAACATGGAAACCCAGCCTGAGTTTCCACATTGCCTGGCCACCTTGGAGAATTTTGACTCAAGACTGTAACATCAACTCTTCCTTAAATTCAGAGTTCAGCGGTGCCAGCTCACATGAGCTCTCGAGCCAATTCCTTAAAATAAACCATCTCTGTTGAGAAATTTAAAACTTTCTCATTACAATCAAGAATAAGACAAAGATATCCTACTCTTACCACTACTTGTCAACAGCATAATGAAGTCCTAACTAAGGCAGTTAAACAAGAAAAGGGATAAAGATTGGGAAGGATGAAATAAAACTATCTCTGTTCAATGGCCATCCATGTAGACAGTTCAAAAGAATCCACATGAAAACTCCTTGAGCTAATAAATGATCATAGCAAGGTTGCAAGATACATCAACTATAAATATACCATTCTGAGGGATGCCACTGGCGGGAGGATATGGGGATCTCTGTACTTTCTCCTCAATATCGTTATGAACTTAAAACTACTTTTAAAATAGTCTTTTAAAATAGACTTCTCTGTTTCTCTGTCTCTCTTCTACACACACACATGTGTGCACACGCACACACACACATCTCCTATTGGTTTTATTTCTGTAAACAACCTTGACTAAGACATATGTATTTGCATGTTTTGTATAAATATAAAGAATATCAGCTGGACATGGTGGTGCACACCTATAATCACCACTCAGGAGACTGAGGCAGGAGGATCATGAGTTTGAGACCAGCCTGGGTAGCTTAGCAAGACCCTGTCTCAAAAACAAAACAAAAACAAGAAAAACAAAAATTGGATGGCTAATAAATCAAATTTAACATTGGTGCTCTCAAGGATGCGATTAGAGTGGGGAAATAAAGATTTTTTTCTAAATGTCTTCCTCTCTGCTTAACTGGCTACCATGTATATGAAGTAACTTTGCAACTAAATCAATACAAAAGAGAGAAAACAAACCCTATGGGCCATTGGCTATATTGCTACATCATGGAAGGCTTTTGAATTGAGTCCTTGGACCTAAATGCTGATTTATTGTGTAAATCAGCTTTCCCTTACTATAATAAACACCCAAGATAAACAACTTCAAAGGACAAAAGCTTTATTTTGGAACACAGCTTCAGAAGTATCAGTCCATGGACACTCAGCCCTGTTGCTTTGGGCCAGTGATGAGGCAGCACAACATGACAGGGAGCCCAAGGTGGAAGAAAGCTGCTCACCTGGTGGCAGCTGAGAGAGAGAAAGAGAGAGAGAGAGAGACTGAGAAAAGGGCCAAGGTCCTACTGTCCCCTCCCAGAGCAACCCCCAGTGACCTAACTTTCTCCCCCTAGGCCCCACTTCTTTTTTTTTTTTATTTTAAAGATAGTAAAATTCACCAAAACAAAACAACAAAGCCAATCAAAGCAATGCAGCAAAACTGGTACAGAACTTCAGAGCAAGATACTAGGAAAACAACAATAGCTACCATACATAGTGTATCTTGTTATTTTCACAATAGTTGTCCATTCCATCAGGCATAGCAAAATCAAACCAAAAACAAAACAGAATAAAACCAGTCAAAACAGAATATTGAATAAAGCAAAAACAATTAAACGGAACAAAGCAAAACAGTGAGAACAATATTGGACTTCAAAGACAAGACAGAAGGGAATCCCCCATATTTGCTACATTGCATATTGTCATCTTCCTAAGAGATGCTCAGACCTCCCATCCCAGGCCTGCAAAATCAACGAAACAATACAAGCATTTAGTTGTTCTGTGTACCTTAGTTGCTATCAACTCGGCCTGCCCTCTGAACCAGCCGGTTGCTTATGGGCAGGGGAAGACTCAGTATTTGATTTTCAGCCTCGTTGCTGGTAGGCTCATGGGAAGCGCTGTCTGACTTTTCTCCCCTTGGAACCTGTGCGCTTGCGCGGCTTACTAGAAAGGCTGGCTAGTTGATTTCTTGGTGACTTCTCCCAGTCCCAGCATGGCCAATAAGCCCCACTTCTTAAATGGTCCTCCACTTCCCCATAGTACAACAGGCTGGAGAGCAAGCCAACAAACAATAATCCCTATTCTTGGAGAGATCTGTAATTCACAAGAATTGGTACAATCCGAGTATCTGCATTTGTGGACTGTTTCATTGTGTGTCAAATGAATGAAATAACCTGGGCTCTAACTGCCTTCCAAAATGGCCATCTAGCGTCTTGGGTGGTTCTGAGAAGCTATGGCAAACTGAGCCTGTGTAAATATGGTTAGGACAATAATGGTACAAATCTTGTTTTGGAGAAAGTTAGTTGAGTTTCTCCTAGTTAATCAAGTACAGTTTTATAACACCCAAATGGGAGGACCGAGATTGGGGCTCAGATGAGCGTTCTACTTCAGGAGCTCTTTTAAATTCACTTCCTAATGTGGACACTGAAGAGGGAAATTCAAAAACTGTACAAAGCAACTCCACAAGTGTAGAGTTCAGTGCTGTGATGGCCAGTTGGGCTGGTTTGTCAGTGCATTTCACACTTGGCTCAGTAAGATCAAGTCTCGACAGACTGTGATTACTTCCTGCTGCATGGTTAGACTTCAGAATTATCTGAGGGCCTTTTAAAAATAAAATCCCCAAGCCGGGCGTGGTGGCACATGCCTTTAATTCCAGCACTCGGGAGGCTGAGGTAGGAGGAGCGTTATGAGTTCGGGTCGGCTTGGGCTACAACTCGAGCGAGTGCAAAGCCGGCCTGAGCTACACAGTGTGACCCTGCTTCAAAAAACTAGGCCAGGGAGACTTCCTCCAAGATGGCCGCCCAGATGACACCGTGACAGGGAGGCTCCCTGAATATACCATCCAAATGCTGGAATATAAACTAATATAATAACAGAGAGAAGAAAAAAAGAGGGAGATGGGTCCTCTGGACCCAAGAAGAATCTAAAACGAGAACTGTAGTCCATGGAAAGAGTAAAAAAATGAAATAAACAAAGGCGGAGACCAACAGCACCTCGAACCGGAGCTGAATCCAATTAGCGCTGCAACCCGAGCTGAGAAGGTACGATCAGGGTGCTCGCGATACGTGGTGGAATTGCTATGGTGCGGTGGAATGGCAGAGGCGGCGGTTGACTGTGGAGCGAGGTGGCCGCGAGCAGGCAAGTGAGTGAACCCGGCAGCCCCCAGCCCCCCACCCCCGAGGGAGAGCGAGGGACAGGCATCCATCTTGAGACCAGAACTGCACCTAATTAGGCACGGTTCCTGGAAGGTCGTGGTGGAAATGGCGCGGGTGCCCTGGGGGTGATAGGGGAAGTTTGGTGGACGGCCCGGTACGGGTTACCAGGCAGCGGCCCCGTCCTCTCTCTCACTGTACCAGACATCCGTGGAGCAGAAACAGGCTTGGGAGAGGCAGTGGACCAACACGGCCTCACTGGCGAGCCCAGGAAAATGCCAAGACGGAAAGGTAGAGGGCGTTCTCCGGACTCTGATACAAGCAGAACCAATTCCTGGGACGCTAACGCTGAAATGGTCGGGAGTCCAAAAATTAAACTCTCAGAGGAGATGACAACTGAAGTGGGGAGACAACGCCACGAAGTTATGAAACAAATTAAAATGGCACTGTTAGCCCAACTGAGAATTGAAATGAAATACATAATAGTGGAATCACTAAGCACCTCTAAAGGAAACATAGCTGGAAAGGTGGAGGATGGAAAATCAAAGGAAATTGAGAGTGAAACAAATAAAGACCTAGAACGCATTAATCAGATTCAGAGAGACTACCAGGATATCAAAGACTCCAATAAAAGTTGGCAGAACCACCTGAAGGAGACTAAAGATAGACTTTCGTATCTGGAAGAAAGAATGGAAACTTGGGAGAGAGAAAGAAGGGACTTTCTCAGAAATCTGGAAGTGGCAGTGCAACGGCTGCAAGACAACCCAAGGAAACATAACTTATGAATAAAAGGTGTGAGTGAAAAAGCAGGGGTCAATACAAATCAAATTAAAAGACTATTTACAGAAATAATTTCAGAAAACTT
>RJWM01050737.1:0-10684 GCA_004363535.1 Dasyprocta punctata
GAGAGTGTTGTGGACCAGGAAGAGAACCCAGAAGTCAACCCAGGCCTTCCTGTGAGCCAGCCAGCACACAGGCTGGGAGACAAGAAGAGGCTCCCCCACCCAAAAAGGCAACCAGCTGATTTGAAGGAACACAGATTGGGATCATAGCAACTGAGGTACAAAAACAACTCAATGCTTGTATTGCCTGATTGACTTTGCAAGACTGGGGTCAGTAGTCTTAGCATCTGTTTAGAGCACAGCAATATGAAATATAGCAACTATGGGGAATTTATTTCTGTCTTATTTCTGAAATCCAATATTGTTCTTGCTGCTTTGTTTTATTCCATTTTATTGTTTTGTTTTATTCCCTTCAAAATAAAAAAAAATACTGGCCATTCATGTTTTCTATTGTTTTATTTAATTCAGGTAACATTTTACCATTGTCACTGATCATTTTGCATTTATATTCACTACCTGTACAGTTATATCATCTTAGAGTCCACTGAGCACCTTATTGATTTGTTTTTTGTGGTGTATTTTATCATTTTACTTAATTTAGCTGCTTTGACTTTATTTTCTTCACATTAATTCTAACAAGATCAGATTTGGGGGAGGCGGAAGTTTTTGGAGGCATTTTGTTCCTGTCCTCATATTTCTATTCAAGTGTGTGTGTGTACATGCACACGTGTGTGAGAGAGAGGTTTCCAGATTGATTATATTACAAACATTTTTTCTACTATGGCGTTCTCTTTATTTAGTGTTTCCTTTTCTATGGTGAACTCTAGGTATGTCTAACTATTGTCCTTTACCTCTGTCCAACAATCTTTGTTAATTTGGGTGGGGAGGTGAAGTGTAATTGGCCCAGTGCCCAATTCTCTGGGATTGAATCATTATTATTGATAACACAAAGGCAAAACAGATATTCTTGTGCCCAAACTTTATTCTCATTTTATCATATTCTAGAAATTCTAGCTCAAAGCCCATGACACCAGCATATAAAAGGTTTCCCAGTAATGAGATGCCTCAGAGCTGTCTTCATTTCCTTGTTCCTCAAACTGTAGATAAAGGGATTTATCACTTGAGGGATCACAGTGTACATCATTGAAGCCATTGCATTCTTAGTGGAAGAGTCAGTAAATGTAGCACTCAAGTACACACCAAAAGCTGTCCCATAGAAAAAGGAAACAATAAAGAGGTGAGACCCACAGGTGGAAAAAGCTTTATACCTTCCCCCAACTGATGGCATTCTCAAAATACAGAAGATGATTTTAACATATGAGAAAATAATGCCAAGGAGAGGAACACCAAAAAATGTGTTTCCTGCTGAATATATCAGCATGGCATTGATAAAGGTATCAGAACAGGCCATCTTGATGATCTGAGCGAGTTCACAGAAAAAGTGTGGAATTTCCACGTTTGTGCAAAAGGACAGGGGCAATGCTGCCAGACTGTGGAGTAGACCATGCACGATGCTCATGAGCAGAGAGAGTAGAACCAGCAGGACACAGAGGCAGGGATGCATGATGACTGCGTACCTCAGGGGATGACAAATAGCCACATAGCGGTTATAAGCCAGCCATTACCACAAGAAGACAATTTTCTAAACAACCAAAAACTAATACAAAACAAAGTTGAGAGAAGCACCCTGTGTAACTGATTCTCTGATCTTGTGCTTGCATGTTTACTAGCATCTTTGGGATTGTGCTGGTGCTTATACAGATATCAGTGAGGGACAGGTTGGAGAGGAAAAAGTACATGGGGGTGTGGAGATGGGAGTCAGAGCTGACAGCCAGGATGATAAGCAGGTTTCCCAGGATGGTGACCAGGTAGACTACCAGGAATAGGCTGAAGAGGAGAGGCTTCAGTTCTGGATCATCTGTGAGTCCCAATGGAAAGAATTCGGACAGAGATGTTTGGTTTTTGAATTTCATTTTGTTTGTGAATCTATGGAAAAGATAGGATGGAAATAAAATAATACAAGTGGTGTATGGATGAGCAACAGACCCTTCTGGGCATGATAGGAATGAAATTCTTTTTTTTTTTATTCACAAAGAATCTACATAAAAATCAAAAGAAGAAACAAGCAGGTTTAACAAGATCAAGGTACAAGGTTACAAAGCCATATACCAAAATCTAGTGCTGGCCTACGTACAAACAATGAACAATTCAAAAGTAAAATTGTAAAGGCACAAGTTAGAACACCACAAAAAATCTTAAGGCAACATTACTATATAAATCTACCAGAATACATTCATTATTTATATCCTAAAAACTATAAAAAACTGATCAAAAGTACTCAAATACAACGTAAGCAAGTGGAGACTATGTATATGAATTGGACAAATATCAAAACATATATTCTCCCTAAATGAATGAAAATTCTTGATACCACTATGGCTATCTATTGCATGTACTTTGGAAATAAGGATCAGCATTCTATGTTTAGCATATTTGACATGAGTTTAATATTTCTAAGGTGTTTCTAACAGTGTCTTACAGCAAAGAAAAATAATTCACTGTGCAAACCCATGTGAATATTCAGATCTTTCTCTGCTCCCTTTCTTCCTCTACTTTCTTCTCTCTTTTCTTTTATTTATTGTTTATTTATTTGGGGGGAGGATTTTAAAACAACTTCCACTACTTAGCCAGCTTTTGTTTTGCATAGTTTTATTTAGCCAACATCAGATATATTTCTAGGGTGCTATAAAATCTAAGGAGCTTCTGATTCTACTTAGGGGAACTATACCTCACAAACTTCTTCAAAATCTGTGACTCTGAGCCTAATCCTATGTTCTAATCACCCAGTTATGACCAAGCTCCACCTACCACCAACTAAATTCAAATATCAGACCAGGACCACGCACATTTCTGTCTTGCAAAAGTCTTTCAGGTGATTCTAATGTGAAGTCAGGGTAAGGAACCACTACCCTAAATCAAACAGAATACTGTGGGTACCCTCATCTTAAGAATAGCATTTGCTTCATGGAGGAAGTGTGTTCCATATGGACATTCCTCATCTGGAATCAAACAAAAAGTTTCCAACAGAAATTATAACTGAATAATGTTCTGCCAAACTAGTCCATAAAAACTCATTTGGCTCCAATTAAATCTAATTTGTGAACTAATACTGTACTCAGTAGGCTAGTGATGGTGAACTTTCTAGAGACTTCAATAACACAAACAGCCCACTGTGGCACATGTCTTGTAGGTTCTCCACCACTGCAGTAGGGCCTCTGTCCACAAAACCTACTAGACAGGTTCAGAACCAGGTAGCTGCCACTCCAGAGAACAGCACACCCACCTCGTAAGCAGTGCTGGCCTCATCCAGCTGGTGTAATCTTCCCTCAGAGACTAGCCAAGGCCAGCACATTAGTTTCCAGTCAGTGCAGACAGTCCCTTTCATGTCTTAGCTGCTTCCAAGTAATTGTGGACCATAATCATAACTGCTAACCAAAGGAATTTGGAGTCTTCTCTCCCAAAGAAAGGTACTTGAGTTGCTCACTTAGCAAGGTTCTCATTAATAAAAGTACAGGCGGTCCTGGATTTAGGAATTTACGTGAAAGACTGCTGCTCCACAGTGTCTCTTCTCTTCTCCTACTTCTTCATCTTCTACTTTTTTTTTTTTTTTGCATATCCATGATTTTTCAGAATGATGGTGTCTTAAATACTGTGCTTTTTGCTACAACGAAGTATCTAACACTCAAAGTTAAAGGGAGAAAGCTTTGTTTAGCTCACAGTTTGTGAAGGCTTCAGTCCGTACTCAGATGGCTCCAATGCAGGGTGGCCCATGGCTGAGGAGCAACTATTCATGGCAATGGGTGACAGGAAAAGCAGCAAGGGAGAGAGAAGGGACAAGCCTCTTTCTGTCCCTTATATTGTATGCAGGCTACCCACCCTAGGACCATGTGCAATATTCACACCTTAATCCCAGCATTGAACCATGAATCCATCACAAACTCTACATTCAGCTGCCTCTGAAAAGTTCACACCCCATGACTGCACGAGATTTTTGGGCACACCTGGACACAAACAAAAACAGGTAGCAAATGTTGGGATTAAAATAAAGCATAAATAGTGTTTTTTCTTGCTAGTCCAAGCCTTGAAACAAAAAGAAATAAGAAAATGAACTTTTTAAAATTTATCTTGGAGAACAGCAATCCCTATTCTTTTTATTACTGGGGACCAGTACTGGGGACCAGTTTCATGGAAGACACTATTTCCACAAACTTGAAGGAGGAGCAGGTTGGGTTGATTCAAGTGTATTACTTCTGTTTTGCACTTTATTTCTATTATTACAATGTAGTATATAATATAATAATTATACAACTCACTATAATACAAAATCAAGTAAATATATAATGAGGAGTTCTTATGCAAATTGAAATTAGTGTTATAGTCTGACCTAAATCCTATCATCAGATACAACAGTACAATAGAAATACAACTCATGTGCCTCTGTAACGTCAGTGACTAGGAACAGTTTAACTGTCACTTGCTACTCACTGATAATTTTGATGAAATTCTGCAAACAATTGATTTATTACGGTCTCTGTACAAATGTCTGCTTATTTTTATTCCTGTTTTCATCCATTTTCTGGTGTCAGCATCAGCATCCAAGCTCCAGCGTGGATCATCAGGCATTAGAGTCTCTTAAAGAGCATGGAACTTAGATCCCTTGCATGCATGGGTCACAGTGGCATGCAAGCTCCTGTGAGAACTTAAAGCTACTGCTCATCATAAAGAAAGTAGAGTTAGGCAATCAGGTAAGTCATTGTGAGTGGCTGTAACTACAGACAAAGCTTTGATCACCTGCCTGCTGCTCACTTCCTGCTGTGAGGCCTGATTCCTGAGAGGCCACTGACCAGAATTGAGAAACAACAGTCTCTTATTTTTGGTATTCTCTGTGTCAGCTGAATGTCTTCTCAATTTATATATGAGATAGTCTATCTTTTAGACCTATGTACCTATTAGCACTTGTCATGGAAAAGTCTCAACAGTCTGGCAAACACCGTGTCAGAGATCTTATTGTCAAATTTCTGAGCTGATCCTCTTGACTTATGTCTGCAAATACCCCTGGATAATACAGAATGAGCATTTCTAAATGATTCTGAATTTCTAATTAATTTCCTTTACAATTGCAGTAGTTTTATTAAATCCCCAAATTTCTCCTTGCTTTCAAAGTGTGCCATCCAGTATGTGTTAAGCGAGTTGAGGATGATTAAGACAGCCACCAGGCGGATATGAGCAGTGACGGGAAAACACTGCCTTTAGAGAGGAAGCTGGTAATCCTGTCACTTGGAATCACAAGCAATCTGCGTTAGCAGTTAATTCTTGGAGAAGCTAGGTAACTATGATGATAACACTATTTCCAATCCTACGGGAACATTTTTCCTTAATGAATTAGAAAACAAATAATTACATAAAATTAAGAAGCAAACTAATAACTAAATTTGAAAAAAATAAAATGAAATCTCATACAAAAAAGATAGAAATACACATGAATTCCCCCTAGAATACAGAGATTAAAAGTTTACATGAACTCTGATATTCAGACATCCTAATGGGAGTGTCTCTTGTGAGCATTGCTGTTTCTCCCCTTGGGAAAGAGAAAAGCAGCTATATTAGCAATGATGATTTGGTGTAAAATGAGGATTACAGCTCTGAATTTTTTCTATTCTCCAGCAGTTGCTTTTAGAATGAGAAAAAAAATCTCCAACTGGATGTTTTACATTTTTATAAAGGAATCTGCTTAATGTGTTCATTAGCTGCAGCTTAGTGATCTTTTATAATATGTGCTTCTCCATCATACACTGAATATATGCTAAAGACAAAATTTCTGTTCTGTAGTTATACCTCCAACTCTTAGGGTAAAATTCCTCACGGAGATATTTCAAGGATAGGAGAAATACATCAAGCAAAAGTAGCCTGTGTAGTTCTAGGTAGGGGCAGTCTCCAACTGACTTTTCCAATCTTTCGTGTGTGTGTGTGTGTGTGTGTGTGTGTGTGTGTCTTTCATGAGCAATATCACACTGCACTTTTCACCTGTTAGGAGAATTGTGGTTGTTTGGGGTAGTTGAAGACAGAAAAAAAAAAAAAGACAGAAAAACTGGAGCATGAGCAATGCTATTATGAGTGAAGAATGTACATGTTCAAATTACCACTCAGAATCAATTAAGTAGAAAGATAAGAAATGTGAATTATACCAATATTCACTAAATATTAAAAGAATGCGGTGCGTGATTCACAAAGGTTATGTATAATGTAGGAAACTATTATCAGAAAAATTCTATATAAAATGTACATTTAATTAAAACTCTATAGGTGTGCACATTCTCCTTGTGTATTATCCATGCATTATAGAAATTAAAGAAAATCTTGAAGGGCTTGCACTGCCTAGACAACTACAAGAATGATACACACTTCACCATGGCTTTCTTTAGATATTTTTATTGTAAGAAATAATAAGGGCATGTTCAAAACCACTTATAACCAATTTAATTTACAACTGTACAAATTTAATTTTTTCCACACAGGAAACATCACTTTAACTGGACCTACATTACTCTCTCTGAATTGTCAATGAACTTAACATTATTCTTCAAAACTACTTCATGGTATTATATTTTAAACCATTTATATTCGGTGCCCTTAGATAATTTTAACTTCTGACCAATGTGATACATAGTCCTCCTTACTTTATGTTAATTACTAAACTGCTCCAATATACTTCCAGTGCAATTTGGTTCTACCTTCTTTATCTGATAAGTGCTGCAGGGTTGCTGCCTCTTACTGGTGGCTATGCATACAATTTGCATTCATGCATGCAGGACACCACCACACCAAATGGCTTGTCTCAGGGAGAATAGAAGAATGAAGGTGATTGCTAAGGTACTGATTCATGTATGCTAAACACTTTAGTACCTCACTTAACAACACATGAAACGATACAGCACAGTAATAACATGGTTTAACTGTGGGAGTGAGATGGACGGTGGTATTGGAGGTGATGTTATTTAGGTTATTTCTGCTACTCTTATTAATGTGAAACATGAGGACTAAGAACCTTCTCAGTGAGCTACTCTTTCCCCACTTCCATATCCAGAGTCCTCATATCCCACATTTCATGTGAATATATGAAAGATTTCTGTAAAGAGGTGAAATCTTATTACAATATTGTACTCTTTTCTAAAAAATAAATTAAGAAACTTTGGCTTACCTGAATCGTTTCTTTGGGAATGTGCTCAGAAAGTCACCTGCATGTAAAAGGCAAAAGATATGTCCTCAGAAAGGGTGGATACACTGACTGACTTAGTGCTTCTGCACCCAGAAAATCCTTCTTTGGTAGAAAGTACAGCTGTTGCTGCCTGACTGTGCAGGACTTTTGAGACAGGTCATCACAGCCTGACTCTTACACTTTCTCTATCCCTCAGGGGTCTATTTCCAATGGTCCTCATTAACCTGATAGTTACCAGAAATATTACCATCACTCAGATCCCAGGAGTATATATCCATTGAACTCCTCTAATAAATGCCTGCCTTCCACTTTAGCTATTTCTGTCTATACCATCACATCAGAATGTCAAACTGAATTTTAAGTATGAAAATAATCTTATATACATGTATATATACGCATATATAAAGTGGTGATAATAATGTTAATATATGGTAAAATAGAAAACCCTAAGAAATATTCTTCTTAGATGTATTTATGTTCCCTTTATTTTTTTAAAGCAAGGTGTCAATTTGCAGACAGGCTAGCCTTGGACTCCCATCAATCCTCCTATCTCTGTTTCCCTAGTGTTGGGGTTTCAGGTGTGAGCCACTACATCTAGCTGTATTAATGTTTCATAATCTTATTTTTTCTCTAGGTACTTTGCACGGAAGTGTCTAGTCTACTATCTTAGACCATTTCTGATGGTATTTTTCAAAGGATTATCATTCCTTAATTGTAGTTTTTGAATTCCACCACAATATGATAAATGTATGTTTTCCCTCACATTAGAAGACTGTAGGCTAAAACTGTTTCTATGTTTTTAAATGAAACACTAACTCATTTACAAAATCACCAAAGGTGGTATATACTTTTCTCTATTTGAGGACTATTTATCAGATTTAAACTTTCATTTCAGATTTGGAAAAAGATGATCATGCACAATCCTGCAGCAAGTGAGGCAGAGAGACAGAAGCAAGAATCATTGGCTTAGTTGTGATCATGTGATGTTTGTTGGTGTATACTATTCATATTGCAAGATAATAGTCATTTATCAGGTTAAAATTTATTAGAAATGTGTGCTCATCCTGTGTAATGTGCACAGAACAAGTTACTTGCAATCCAAGGCTTTACTGTACTGTGTACATGTACTAAGTCCACCCAAAGAATAGAAACATTACTAAAAACATATATAAAAAATTAAAAATTGATGAATCTCCTATAGAGATTTATACCTGGGAGCAAAAAAAATAGGATTTCAATCCAAGAAACATGCACAGGCCAAGGTAGTATCCTTAAATTTTAATTTTTAAACATATTAATAGGGGGCCAAGGACTTAGCTCAGCGGTACAAGTGCCTGCCTGGCATGTGCAAAGTCATGATTTCAATCCCCAGTACCAAAAATATATATATATTAATAAACAATAAGAACTAAAAAGACATCACCAGCAATAAAAACATTCTGTTTTCCCACACACCACAAAACATGAATAGTAAACATAAAAATAGCACAAAGTGTTAAATGTGCTAAAAATATCTCAGACATAACAAATTAAATAGGAAGAAACAAAGAGGCTTAATGAATTTATCTCTATCATCAGAAAGTATTTTCTCTTTCCAGGTAACGTGGATTCAATGTGCTAGGAGATGAGGTGCCAAGGAGGAAGGCAGAGCTTCTTTACTGCAGAAACAGGGGTGAACTGAAGGACTCAGAACAGCATAGACACCTGATTATTGGCTTGGAACAGTGAAAAGTTTTAAAGAAGTCTCCTAGGATAAAGTAACTGCGCTAGATATTGGCTTGGTAGATTTATGTTTCAGATAAGACTAGTTCATGAAAGGACTAACAAAAATACCCTAACCCTTAGAAAATTACTAAAGAATTTCTGAAAAGAAAATCCAGCAAGAAAAGCATAAGTATACCCCTTTAGGAAACGTTAGATTTTACTTCAAGAGTGAAACATTGGTTCATTCTCTGTGAACCACAGCACTCATCCTTGAATGTTCATCAGGCTATGCTCACATGTCAACTTCTCACAGATGTGTGCATAAACTACCCTGCAAATGTGCAATACTTCTGAATTATCTTCCTTAATTTTTGGCTATCTACCTTTCATAGGGTGTCTCAGAGTCTGATCTTTCTTTACCACCAGGTTCATCTACCTGGGAAAGAACATTAGAGGCATAAATTTGACTTGAATTCTACCTTTTGTGAAATTGGAATGAGTATTTTTGCTCTTCTCCCAGTCCCCTTACTATGTATATTGCTTCTGATTCTTTGGTTTTTAAACTATGTGTTACATTTTGGATTTGATATGCTTGTGGTATACTGCATATCAACGGGCTTTCTTTCTTGATCCATTCTGCCAATCTGTGTTTTGATTAATCGATCATTACCCTTCACATTGAGAGTTATTACTCAAAGATATTAACTAATTACTGTAGTTGAATCATTTTTTGATTGCTGATTTACATTTTTTTCTTCTTTCTGCTTAACCATTCACCCTGTGTGCTGTATTCATTCTACTAGATATCTCATCATTATTACCTTCATTGTATCCTTCTAGGACATTCCTGAGACTCTTTTGGGCATGAATTTGTGCTCATGAATTTACTGAGGTGCCATTTGTCATGAAAATATCTTGCTTCTCCATTTACTTTGGAGAAGCTGTTGAAAAGTCTGAGTCTGAGTTGCAAGTTGTTATCTTTTGAGATTTGAATCCCTTCATTCCAAGAACTGCTAACCTTTATTCTTTGTGTTGAGAAAGCTGCAGTAAATCTAATGAGGCTACATTTATAAGTAATTCATTGCTTTTTTTCAGCAGCCATTTAGGTTTCCTGTGTTGGACTTCTGGGAATATGACTAAAATGTGATGTGGATAGCCTCTCATTTTGTCATGACTCTTCAGAGGTTACATTTCCCTCATATATCTGTGTGTAGAAGTATTTTCTAATATTTGGAAAGTTTTCTAATACTGTATTTGTAAACCAGATTTTACGTCCCCTTTTCTCTTCTGTTTCACTTATACTAATTAATCTAAAAAATTAGTATTCTTTGTACCAGCTTGCAGGTGTTGGACACACTTTTCTTCTCTCTCTTTTTTTTTTGTTTTTGTTTTTAACGTGTCTCTAAAGAATCATCTTTGTAATCATCTGTATATGCTAATTATGATTTTTGGTCCTCAGGCTGTTCACTAATGCCGCCTATACTTACAACATAATTTTTAATCTCCTAGATTTGTTTTTTAAATCTTTTCATAGACTCCAAATAGTTTCCAAGCTCTTTTTTTATGTCTTGTATTTGTTTAGCTCAGCTAGCTGTTTATTAGTGTTCTCTGTAATCTCTCTTAACATTTTGCTTGTTACAACCTTTATCTGTCATGACAGTTTGCTACATGACAAATTTAATGACCTAATTTTGTCTTCTCTTGACTTTAACTGGACTTTCCCTTTGATCTAGCTCTGTGATTTGGACATCTGTTTTATATTTTTAC
>RJWM01050738.1:0-10661 GCA_004363535.1 Dasyprocta punctata
TTCTGTGTTATCAAATCTATGTGAGTAAAGGTTTTCAAAGTAGGTTTTGATGATCTTCTGTATTTCTATCGTGTCTGTAGTGATTTCACAGTTTTCATTTCTCATTGGATGAATCTGAGTTTTTTCTTTCCTCTTCTTGATAAGGTTGGCTAGGGGTTTATCAATTTTATTTACTCTTTCAAAGAACCAACTCTTCGATTCATTAATTCTTTGTATTGTTTTCTTAGTTTCAATTGCATTAATTTCTGCTCTAATCTTAATAATTTCCTCCCTTCTTTGGACTTTGGACTTAACTTGCTCTTCTTTTTCTAGAAGTCTGAGGTGCAGCTTTAGGTTGTTTATGTGTGTTCTTTCCATTTTTCTGATGTGGGAGTTTAGTGCTATAAATTTCCCTCCGAGGACTGCTTTCATCGTATCCCACAGGTTCCGGTAATTTGTATTTGCATTTTCATTCAATTGTAGATATTGTTTAATTTCTTCTTTAACCTCTTCTGTGACCCATTGCTTATTTAGGAGAGTATTATTTAATTTCTATGTGTTTATGTGGTTATTGTAGGTTTTTTTGTCATTTATTTCCAATTTTACTGCACTATGGTCAGATAATATGCATGGAATTATTTCAGTTCGTTTGCATTTACTTAAGCATGTTTTGTGGACCAGTATATGATCTATTTTAGAGAATGACCCATGTGCAGCTGAGAAGAATGTGTATTCTGATGTTGATGGGTGGAATACTCGGTACACATCTACTAGGTCCATTTGTTCACAAGTTTGATTCAGTTCTGTCATTTCTTTGCTGATTTTTTGTTTGGTTGATCTGTCTCTCTGTGACAGTGGGGTGTTAAGGTCCCCTGTTACAACTGCGGTATTGTTCATTTGGTTTTTCATATCTATTAAGAATTGTCTTACATAGTTGGGTACTCCCATATTCGCTGCATATATATTTATGATTGTAATCTCTTCCTCTTGAAGTTTTCCCCTAACAAGTATGTAGTGACCTTCTTTATCTCTTTTGATCATTCTTGGTTTGAAGTTTGCATTATCTGCAAACATAATAGCTACCCCTGCTTCTTTCTGGGTTCCTGTTGCATGGAGTATTGTTTTCCAGCCTTTGATTTTTAGTCTGTGAATTTCCTTTTGAGTGAAATGTGTTTCTTGTAAACAGCATATTGTTAGATCTTGTTTCTTAACCCACTCTGTCAGTCTGTTTCTTTTTAGCGGTGAATTGAGACCATTTACATTGATTGATATAACTGATATGTAATGGCTCATCCCTGTCATGATATCTTTCTGTTGTTGGTTTTCTACATTTTCTGTTTAATTATTTGCCCTGCTTAGTGTTTTCCTTTTGCTGTTATTCTTAAGATTGTGGCTATCTTTGTCTCTTTCTAGAGTGTCTTTCAGTACTCTTTGTAGTGTTGGTTTGGTGGTCATAAATTTCTTCAGTTGTTCTTTGTCATGAAAGTATCTTATTTCTCCATCAATTTTTAAGGATAGTTTTGCACGGTACATCAATCTGGGTTGAAAGTTGTTTTCTTTCAGGATTTGGAATACTTCACTCCAACCTCTTCTTAACTTAAAGGTTTGTGTTGAGAAGTCTGCCATGATTCTCATAGGCTTTCCTTCATAGGTGACCTGTTTCTTTTCTCTGACAGCTTTTAGTATTTTGTTCTTGTGCTGTATTTCTGATAGTCTAATTATTATATGTCTGGGTAAAGATTTATTTTGATTATGGTTAATTGGGGTTCTGCATGTCTCAGTTACCTGTATTTCAGATTCTCTTCCCATGTTTGGAAAGTTTTCTGCTATTATTTCTGTGAATAGTCTTCGCAGGTCATTGGTATTGACTCCTGCTTTTTCATTTATGCCTATTAATCTTATGTTATTTCTCTTGGCATCATCTTGCAGCTGTTGAACTGTTGTTTCTTGGTTCCTTACTATTTTTAGGAGATCTTTTCTTTCATTGCCATGATCTCCCATGCTGTCTTCAAGATCTGAGATTCTGTCTTCAGCTTCATTCAAGAGGTTTTTCAAACTTTCCATGGAATATTTCATTTCCTGTATTTCCCTTTACATCTGTTTCATGCATTCTGTTTGTGTCTTATATTGTTCATTCAAAGTTTCGATCATTTTCTTAAGTTCTTCTATTTTTTTATCTTGCTCTTCTTTAGACACACACATTTCTTTAATAATGATTCTCATTTCATTTTTTTAGCTGAGAGAATATTTCTGATTTGAATTTCTCTATAGCTCATCAAGCTGTTTCTTTACTGCATTTTCTATCATTTCAGAACGTTCAGTTGTGTGACTCCCACTGTCTTCCATTTCAGTGTCTCTTGGGTTTGTTCTCAGTGGGCTTGGGGACTGAGACTACCTCTTGGTCTTTTGTTTTGTCATTTTCTTGTAGAGCCTATGTGGCTCTGTGTCCTGCGAGGCTGACCGTGCATTCCCCTGTTGGACTGCGCTGAGCTGCGGCACCCGGTAGATCTGGATCTTGTGTGCAGCAAGTGAGGCGGCCACCCAGGGTGTGTGGGTGGAGCCTCCACCTTCCCGGGTGGGGGCTGAGGCCTCCTGGTCCCAGGGAGCTAGGCAGAGTGTACCCCGGAGTGTGGTGCCACCCTGACCCTAAGTCTGGCTGCAAGGAGTTCAGGGGGTCCACTGTACCAGGCAAGCCTGGGCGAGTCCCAGGCCTACAGTGCCGGGGCCTTGCTTCTGGCTGAGTGGGGCCCATGAGCTCTAGGATGCAACCCAGGCCGCTCCACTGAAGTATGGAGCTCGTGTGCGCTCTGCACTCTGGTCAGGGAGCCCAAGCTCTCCAAGGCCCTGCAGCCATGCTGGTCAGTCCCTGATGAGCAGCTCTGGGGTCCTGGGCTTGGCTGGGCTGAGTACCTCTGTGTCCTGCGAGGCTGGCCGGGTTTTCCTGTGGTGGGTCGTGCTGAGCCACGGGACCCGGTAGAGCTGGATCTTGTGTGCAGCAAGTCCTATAGCACTTTCTTAAGTCTAGAAGAGCTCTGGCAAGCTTCTCCCCCTCGGAGGTCTTAGGAGCACCCCAAATGCTAGTTCATGTAGAGTGGCCCTCATTATGCAGTCAAGAGGGTAGGGAATTGTAGGATGGAGCTCTGGATTTTGTTTCCATCCTTAATTCTTATTTTTTCTTTTCCTTTTCTTAAAAAAATTTTTTTTTGAGATAGGGTCTTACTGTGTATTTCAGGCTAGCCTTGAACTAACTGTGTAGCCCAGGTTGGCCTCAACCTCATGGCACCCCCTTCTGCTTCAGCCTCCCAAGTGCTGGGATTAGAGGTGTGCACCACTGTGCCCTGCTTGATTTTTTTTAAAGCAGTACACATTGTGGTCAGAACCTGCCACTATGTTCTGCTATAATCCAATTGTAGGTTTAACAGTGACTTGGTTTTCCAGAGACATATTGCTTATTACCACATTTTCAGCTATCAATTTCCTGCATGCTTGAATTTTCCCCAGTAATGTGTTCTTTTCAAATGAATAAACCAGTCGTTAAAATAGCAGGATTTGACTGCTTGGCTTCTCACCTCAGCTGTCTTTCAGTATCAGGGTGAGCTAAAGACAGTCTCTTCTGTGTGCTTTAGAGTTCTCTTCTATAATGGGCATAAAAGCAATGCTTCGTAGTTCTTGTGGGGATGTAACAACTACACAAACAATAAATCAATTAAAACAGTCAGTTCCTGGCTCTTGAATATTGCTATTATTGTTAATGACTTTTCTTAATTCATAGTTCAGTATTGCATTGCCTTGTGGTGAGATATGGTATGTGGGTGATACAGAGTAGAGGGAGGAACAGAAGATATGGAAGGAGTAGAAGCACATCAGTTCCTGGGTGGAGGGGTACTAGGGTCTGATGCATCAAGGGTGGTGAGCAATGCTTTTGCCTTGGTGGTCTCCAGTCTGGGTCTAACACAATCAGAAATCATAACCTGTTTCTCTGTCCCTCCGAAGCCTGATCTGGTTGTGTGACCTGTTCAAGACTTGTCTGGAAACCATCCAGAACCACGACACGGAGGGGATATTAGAAGGTTTTATGGTTTCTGGGGACTTAAATAAGGGGTTCCTTGCTTGTTAAACACTTGGCCTCCCAAAGAGCACCTCTCCTTCCTCTTATTCTTCAACCCACTGAAAGATATAGTTTAGCCAAGAAACAGCCACTTGGCACAGAATTCCATTCCAAATACCCAATTGTAAAAGGCAGTGTACCTGGCTATGGTAGTTCCTTCATCTAAGATGTAGTATTTAGGGACTAAATCCTGAACATCATCTGTACAGTGGAGGTGCTACCACTACTCCACAAAATTGTTTAAAGGAGTACATAGCATTCAATGTGAGAATGTTAAGCATTGAGATTGGCGCCATGTAAGAGTCAAATGAACATTTCATGCTGTCTCTGTTGGTGGTGATGATAATCATTAGAAATGAGGTTCCCGTCCTATGAGGACACTGAGACCAGTATCCAGATGACCTGAACTTGGCTTCTTACAGCACTCACTCCTGGTTCTCCTTGCACATTTTAGTTCACAAAGCACTTGCACTTGTACTACTCTACCGGATCCTTAAGACAGTGAAGCAAAGAAAATATGGACAGAAGGATCTTCATCTTCACCCAGTGCCAGCATGAGTTACAGAGATATTTGTCACATAGAAGTCAAGACAGTGAAAATTGTGTCTTGCCTGCCCCTGGATCCTTCTGATTGTTTAATTAATTCATTAAGAAGATACAATTAAAAGTTCGCTAGACTTTAATCTTTGGAAGAGCAGGGCCCAATCTCTTTTTTAGACATCCTCATTCTCCCACTGACCCCGAACCCCACGCCCTTTCCAGGCCCCCAGTTTCACACAGCTCAGTGCTCAGTACATGCTGGTGATCTGAGTACTCTGCGTTTTCTAGGAAACAAGTTCAGTCAAGGGGCTGCTGCGATGTTGTTCTTGCAAAAGGCACTCAGAGAACAGACAGGTTTATTCTTTTTTGAAATCACAAACATCTGAAGACTTTCTCCTTCCCAGGCAATGGATCGCATCAGAAGGACTTGGGCACTTCCCCCTTTTAGTTTTGTGACCTTGGGCAATTTTCCTGGGCTTCAATTTTCTCATTTGTGAAACAGAAACAATATTAACTACCTTAGATTGGAAAAAAAGGTCTTGGTGGATATTGCCGGTTGAATAATTAGCAGCTCCATTCCAAGGTGAAAGTGTAAAGGTGTGGAAAAGGAGGAAAAATGGATCTTGTGCAAAGATACCAGGGGCTGGGGAACACTTCCCCTTATTTAGGGCCTATTTTTGACAACTGTTTCCTGTCTTACAAGTAAATCTAGGTTATGAAATAAAAATGAAACAAAATAAAAATAACACACCCCAGTAAACAGACACCTTCTCCAGGTTGAGTATAAAAGCGATGTGTATATTGTTGGTGAACGAGCTGAGGCTGCTCTGTGAAGTGCCCACCTGTGTCCCAAGGACGCTGCCACATCTCTGCAGCGTAGATCATTCCCTTGGAAACCCCACAGAAATCTACAGCTTCACAGTACTCCTGTCCTCTCCATTTATAGCTGACCTGATTTTTTTTTTCTTTAAAAGAGAGATGCACACACTCATGCAGGTCTGAGTACATGATGGTCCCCATGGCTGGGTGCAGATGTTCCTCCAATCCTGAGGCCAAGTTCATGGAATTCCAGCCTGGGCAGGACACTGTGATGTTGAGAACATTTTATTCTCAGAGCAGTTGTCCTAGAATTCCTCTTAAGGAGATCTACTTGCGTTGAGTAATGCAGGATTGGAGACTGTAAGGGCACGGAGATAATCACAGAGACAGACAATTGTCTAAGTGGAGGTGGAAGACAGCAAGAAAGAGAGGGAAAGTGCAGAGTGCTATGGGCTGCAAAGTGTGACCCTTACTGCCTGCACTCCCCAGTTTTAATAACTAAATATAACAGCCATAAACTGCTTGCCGTGCTGAATTCCTTGTAGGATACTGTGATAGGCTGATTTGTAGTGGTCACTAGGTGACACACAGTAAAGTGTGTCAAAGAACCTAGAGGCAAGATGGTGAATATTAGGTCTGCAAGAGTTTGCAGAATTTGGGAGTAAACTGCCCCAGAATAAATTTTCCTAGACTTGGATGTTACAAGTTTAACACCTTCCTTCAGAGGGCAGGAACTGACCTCCTCTCTCACAGCTCTCTCCAGCCTCACTATGTGCTAGAACCTGTCTGCTGGAAATGATTTGCCTCTCGTTCCTGTAGCTTCCTGAATGTAGCCTTCTCTGTGAAGCCTTCTGCACTGCTAATCTAGGATAGCACCCACCATTGCTCTCTCCTGATCCATCCCCATTTAAACTTTTTTCATAGCTCTAATTGCTTGGAGGCATCTATATTGTATCAGTTGTTTATTCTTAGTCTTCCTCATTAATATATTCTCTTTCTGGGGTTAGGGATAAGATACTTGCCCTTTTTGTTTACTGCCTTCTCTCAGGTCAAAGAACTCAGTGTGTGTTGGTTGAAAAGTAACAGCTGAAAGATACAGCACTGAATCCAGGACCCCTCCACAGTCAGCTGCTTAAATAGGCATGGACCGCCACTCATCAGCTGCCTGCTGACCTTGATTCCGTGGTTGTTTCATCCATCTTTAACTTCCTTTCTGCTAGTAGAGCTTTGAGGCCCTTTCCCTCCATCCATTCTCATGCCTCTCTGCAATACACAGATCATGTCATTTCGATGCTCCCCAGCATAGCCCTCACACTGCCCAGAATTTGCTTGCTTGGATCTGTGTGCACCTTTTGAGAGTCTCTGGCCTTCTGGAGAAGTGTTTGGACTCTGTTCTGGATTTGAATTCTGACTCTTAGCTGACTTACTATTCTGAGCCTCAGTTTGCAAATCTGTCAAAATGAGGATTTGACCAACCTGAATGAATGAATGGGATCCCTTCCAATGTCCCTGCTCTATGTAGAGAGACACTACTCCCAGGGACAGACAGTGTAGTTTGTGGCTCCTGGGGAGTTCCTGTGCAGAAAAATGGACCATAGATGTCATTTCCCCTCTGCCTTCTCTGAGCAATGTGTTAATGTGTTAATGATGCCACTGGCCAGAGCAGCCCAAGGGGCTTCCCAGGCTTGTTTGCTCAGCATCACCACCCACCCACCCATGCATGCAGGCATCCATCTATATGCTGATGTCCTCCTGACACTCCCACTCACTTTCCCACTCACCACTCACCTGTCACTCCCAGGAAGGTAAATTTCCAGCACAGTTACAGAGAAGAAAAATAGGGACATCTTAGTTTCTCTCAGATTCCCAGAAGCAGACTGTGAGACAAGAGTGTGGGTGGCAATGGCTTATGAGGAGGTGACCCCACGAAGCAGAAGCAGGGAGTGGAGAAGCGGGTGAAACAGAGAAGGAGAAAGGCCAGGAACAGACATATCACTGAGGAGACTGTGGGTGGAGCAGAGGTGCAGACCCCCCTGGACTCTAAGAAGCTGGAACATGCCTCTGAACCACACCGCTCCAGCAGAAGCAGGCTGGGAACTCATCCCTAAGCTCTCCCTCTCCGAACTGTACCTGTGTGTAAGGGAGTAGTGCTGAGGAAGCCCAGGGAACAAAGCTGGGATGAGGTGCTGAGGTTGGGAGCAGTCCACAGACTGTCTGGCATGGTGTGATGGGCTCTGGTAGCCAAGGAGTAGGGAAGCATTGTCACAGGTTGGGTTTCAGGAAGTACATTCTGGGACGGCCATCAGTAGAAACCAATTAATTTCAGGTGTGTTCTTGGGGTTAGCATCTCTGGGGTAAGGAAGGAAATGGGAGTGGGCAGAAGGAAAAAGTTTGTTTGCTCCAATGTACTCCCAAGGAAAGCCTTAGCCCACCTCACAGGGAGATTTGGGTCAGAGATGTCCTTCAGATTTTTCCTGAGTTGGAATGAAGGGTCAGAATCTTTATATCCCCTCATGTGGACCAGTTCCTGGCGCCAAGGCAATTCCCAAAGAGGTTTGAGACTTAAGGACTGTTGGTCAGTAGCCCACAGAGTAGCAGTGGGAAACAAGTCTTTCATTCCTAAAGGGAGATTGGGTCATATAACATGACGTCTACTATGGACATAGACTGTGTCCACATCCCATGCTTAAAAGAGAGGATGGAGGTACGGAAAACTGTCAGGTCTTAAGGCCTGACCAAGTCTTTGACCATTAACCTGAGCTGGAGCCTAGAAGTTGCAAATGTGCTCTTAGGATAAGAAAATTACTGAAGCATCACTGCTCTACTGACTCTGAAACATGATATACTTTCTTCTAGGGCTCTTACATTAATGGGATTCACTATTTAGTGTGATGATGGTAGATTTGTTTTCCTCTTCACCCATGGTCTGCAGTGGCAATAGTGACAACGTTCATAAAATGAGAGTTATGGAAGACGTGAGTATAGATCAGGCTTCCTAAATCCACTTGAGTGGCTTCCAATAAATATACTCTGGTGGCCATTGGAGGATTCTGGCGTGAAGGCCTGGAGTACACAAGTGGGCATAGGTATTGGGAGGTTTTTCTGACGGCACTGGAGACTCAAGAGTGTGGCATAGGCTATGCAAAAGAATCTTAAAGAGACTAGTATGTTCATTCAGTTGTAATAAAATGCAGGTAGTAAAAGCTCAGTTTCTCTGGAAATTCTGCCTTGATTCCCTCAAATCCAGACTGCATTGATAAATAATGCAATGGCTAGCAGAAACACCAAAAGGACACCCAGAATTTGGAAGCAGATATATTTATGTCAACAGACACTGATTGGGATCCCCCCAAAACATCAAGTCCCAATCTCTGGTGGTCTAGGGCTTATGTGAGATAAGCAGGAAGTACAGAGGCAGAATGGCTTGTCTACTGGGGATTGATTTATACATGTGCATCATAGTAGCTAGCTATGCATCACAGTGACTAGCCATTTCTAAGAGACAGGACACTGGATCTGGAATGGGAACTATTACCTGGGGAAATAGCAAACTGAAATATACTGGCTGGGGAGGGCATTTTCTGCTATAATATTAGGGATCATTTTTCAGCGTTTTGTTGTTGACCAATAAAAAACTTTTTCTGTTAATGCAAATAATTGCAATGATGACCCAAGTATTTCTGGAGCTTGAGCCTTGAAGGACACCCAGATACCTGTGAATCAGTCTCCTAGCACTGCATACCTGCCTTCTCCTCCACCTGTCAGGAGCACATTTACATATTTTATGTTACATTAATGAGTTTCTTGGCTAATTTCTCTTGAACTCTGCGACGCAAAGTTTGCCATAATTCCTGAGCCCGAAAAAGCAGTGAGTAATCCACTAAGGTAAGGTATCAGCCACACTGAAGACTATTTGTGAAGTGGAAACTCTCTTTTATCATTTGTGATTCATTCAGTGACACTTTAACTGAGAGGCTACGTCACAGGTGAGTGCAGATACAAAGGGAATGGTATCTGTTTAACAATTTTGCACGTGGAGAGGTGGAAATAGGGATATTCTAGGAGACAATATAAATGTGAGCTGGTTTTCACAGCTCAGTGAAGGTTTTGCAAAGTAAGACATTTTTGGTTTTGATTAAGGCTTTGGGATGCCATAATCAAATTTCTTAATCTTAGAGGTAAAGTACACTTTAGTACACTAGGAAGAATGAAGGGGAAGATTGAGGAGTTTTGCTTTGTTGGTTGCTTGAGTGTGGAGTTAAGCACTGTGGGGTGTTTAGTAACAATTTGGGTCTTGGCTATTATGTCCTTTGAAATGTTGAAATGATATTCATAATTATTTTAGTTTATCTGGTATGTGGGGCCATTCTGGAACTGTAAGTTTTGTGGACTTAGCATTTTGGGTACAGGGTCGACTTGATTGGCATTGGGGTATGTGCAGGTGATTGGTGGAACTCACTTTTAGGTGTGTCTGAATGGGTTATGGAGGTGTGGCCTTAGGTAACGTATCTGGTCCCTGGCTTTATCCGTTCTGGTATTATTCCCTTACTCTGCTTCCATTCTATCATGAACTATGCAGCTTTGTTCCACCGCACTCTTCTGCTATGATATTTCTGCCTTGGAGTCAGATGACCTAAGACCAATTCCCTGAGCTTTGAGCCAAATTAAACCTCTCCTTCCTTAAGCTGTGAGTGTCAGGTGTTGTGTCCTTGTGATAGGAAAGCTGATTGATACACAGTAAGTAAGGAAAAAGTCTCTGGAGTATGACATGAAAAGGAGCTGATACAAATATTCCCTGGCTTATTTTCTAGGCAATTGCTCTGTAGTCTCTGGCAAAGAGCCTTCAAGGGAACCAAGCACACCAGAGTCCTTCAGAAGCCACTTGAACTCACCATGCACAGCATGAGCGATTTGAGAAAAGGCGGAGCAGGAACAAAAATGACAGCCGCATGAGACATTTCTTTTCTACTTTCATGATCTCCCTCACTCTGGATCATTTTTTAAGCACCCTATGGCGATGGTTGATTTTATTGTGCTAACTTGACCAGATTGTGGAGTGACCTGATGTAGTAGTACTGTGGACTGTGAATGCTTCTATTCACAAACAATTCAGTCCTCAAACAAAAGCTCTTGACAAAATTTTGCTTCTGTTCACAAACTCCACATGCAGTGTCAAACACAACAGTGGCCACCTTCCTCACACAACACAAATGCG
>RJWM01050739.1:0-10663 GCA_004363535.1 Dasyprocta punctata
ATAATAAAAAGTAGAAGGATGATTAAGCTACTTTCTCTTTCAAAAGTGTTTATTCTTGTTTATTCACAGGAATCAAGATGGCTCAAATGAATAACTCACAAAACAAATTAGAAAACAAATACGAAGAAGATGCAAAATAAATACTGCAGCCAAAAACATCATATATTTTATCTGATTAAATATTTGATTTAATTTAATGCTCAAGTTCATAAAAACTTGTACAAAAAAGAAACTTGCAAAGAGTGATTGTTCTTATTAATTAAAATTAGAAAGCATGTCAATTGCTGATAGAAATATCAAATGCTTAGTCTCTAAATTCTAAAAGAAATTTGCCTCTAAGATTTAATCTAACATGTCACAAAGATATTGACTGAATGTCACTTTTTTTTAGAACTTTCGATACAAACCAAATTAGGGAAGAATAATTCCACCAGGTGCAAGTTAATATAGACAGGTCTTCTTGCTATTCTGTCTTCAACTTGAATACAATGATAAAACAAGAGTGGGCACAGAAGTTAATAGAGGTTAGGCTCTTGGACTTCTATTTTTTAAATAGCATTTCTCACAATTGGATTGTAAGTTAAGGTAAATATATAGGAAAGATCACAAGCTTTGGAACCTAGGAGATTTGATTTGACAATCTATTTGATCTCGAACAACTTATTTCACTTTCTTGAACCTCATTTCCCCTGACAGAATTATGCAGGTGAGAAATAGAAACAGAACATAAAAATTATCTGATACTTGCCTTGCAAAGGGCATTAGTTGCTGCAGAAAAATAAGAAGAGAGAAATAAAGTTTATGATAATTTAAAGAAGCATCTACTTACCTTGGATGACAGATGAACAAGTAGAACTCTTATAATGTTTATTACACTTAGAATGCATATCCAGATTTTTCATTCTGTTGAAGTTCACCTTGATACATAGCACATGCACACACACATGCACTTCTTCACAAAGAACCATAAACCTAAGACTCTCTTTAGGAGACAATGGTGATTAAGCACCATAATGAGTCAAGTATTTAGTTGATATTTCGAATATTCATACTACAGAATTAGTCTAATATCAACATGTAACTGTACAAAGCAGACTCAGTTGTCCAAGATAGCCACAGATAAACCTCAGCAACATTTCCAAGAAAGAATGATTCTGAGTCACTTACTTTTCCATTAGCAAGGAAGAGTTAGTTTGGTGCAGGCATATTTGCAGATCATTGAACACATAGACTAGATACACTGGTAATTAGTATTACTGTTTTAATTTTAGGAGTAGATCTTTGTCAGAGAATGTTTCATTTTTCCTAATTAATATTGAGTCAATCTACTTGGCAGCAAGATCTAGAGTCATTTGTATGACAGTCATCAGACCAGATCATCAGAAAGTAGATAGGTACTTTCTGCTCTATGGATGAAGTGTGAAATTAGTTCTTTAAAAAATTCAGTACATCAGTATATACATGAATTAAAATACAACAAAACCAATCACTGTTTTCCACAATGAAGTATAATTGTATGATCTCTAAGTCATAAAATCCTATCCTTTCCAGAAATGAAAATTGTAAATCACAACAAATCAAATTACATCGCTATTTTTATAAAAAACTAGTCTCATAGAATACTCTAAATTCTACCATTCCTGTTGTTACAGAGGGCTTTCTCAAGATCTCTCTTCCCTACATTCAAATCCAGTCAAATTCAATATATTTGATAATGTTTTGTTTCAGAATGAAACCAACATCGAAGAAAAGCAAGCAAAGAACAAACAAGACCACCGTTTTCGTACATTAAGATTATGTTTTATTTATTTTTTTCTATCAGTTTTCCTGTTTGACTCCTCACCAATGTTTCAATCTGAAATTAATCTCACTTTCAACCTTGTCTCTCTAACCGCCCCCCTTCGCCCCAAAAACGCTTAAGAAGAGTAAATGGTCCAAATAGCCCTAGGGAAATCTTTTCCACTTTAATCCACACAGAGAAAAAAAATGTATATCATGTGCTGGTGGCTCAGCAGACTGTGAACTGTAAGCCCAGTCTTGTGGCTGGTAGCAGCAATATTTGTGCGTTGTATTGACATCGTACCTTTCTTCCGTGGAGCTTGCAGGACGTTGTATGACCTGCAACACTAATCTCCATAACATCCTTATAGTTATGAGAGAAAATTGAAACGAAACCTGAGCAATCATCAAATGGGAAAAATTAATAAACAACGATGCTGAACACAGCTGATCTTGTGAAGGGTGTATGGAAATGTCACAGGGCCAGACACTCATTCCCCGTCACACTACACGCACCATTTTCCATAAGCGAATCTTTCTTTCAACCTAGAGAGAGAGCCATGACTGAAAGCTGAAAGGAAGATTCAGTGGCTGAGCAGCAGAGTGGAACCTCAGAGCCTCTGCATTTTCTTTTTAATTTTGTTCCTAATTTGTGATGTGACCCCAAGAAACCTTTTGCCCTCTTTAAGCCTCAATTGTTTTACTTACAAAATAGTATTGTGCGAAGCATGTTGCTCTACATCCTGACTCCAGCTTCCAACACTCTATCTTTTGTGGTTTTCTTTAGTTAATTTGTCCATCTATTCAACAAACATACATCGATCATCTCCTGTTTTTAAGGCGTTGGGTCAGACACTTGAATCTTCATAAAAAATGAAACATTAACTCAAACTTTAAAAATAGGAATAGAGAATCTTACAGGAAATAAAAAACTCCATTATAAATTAGTACATGTTAGATATCACTGAATGATGTAACGATACACCAAATTGATTAGGATGATTGTTAGTGCAGCAGAAAGCTGTGAATTCGGAGCAAAACCTCACCCTTAGATCTACTTTTGCTGCTAACTAGCTCTCTGTAAAATGGGAAAAATAGCATCAGAATTTTCAAGGGTGTTGTGATAAAAAAAATAAAAGTTTTGTGGGGAAAATATTTGCAAATGTAAAGTTGTATTTACTTTTTATTGTAACTGAAGAGATGATAGAATGTTTCCAGTAAATAACGTTCAGAATGGTCTGAGGCTGATGAGGAATATTTCAACAAGTAAAGAATATTCTAACAAAAAGACTGGTGTAAGCTAAGGCATAGCATATGTGTTGCTGAAGCGAGCACTAAGCTAAGGCATAGAAAAGAAAATTTTAGACATAGCTAAGGAGTCAAAAGACTAAAGTCATAATAGAAATAAATGCCTTCAGAAGGCATGGAATGGAAGGATTAAAGGAATAAAGGAAATTAAATCAAGGAAATTAAGAAGGCAGAAGTTGTTAGTTTAAAATATTCAGATGTTCTAATGTAAATGTACTCTCAAGGAGGATGCTGGTTTAGCTATAACTAAAGTGAACTGAGGATTCAACACAACAAAATTGAAATGATTCTGAAAATTAGAGTCCACTATTGAGTGAGTTCAGCACAGAGACAATGATAGAAGTGTAAAGTGGACAATAAAATTCTGAACACTCACCAGAAATTATCAAAATAGTGAGAAGTGGAGATAAAAGCCAACATTGGTAAAAATAAGGCAGATGAAAGACTGGAAAAAGTTAAATTACAATAAATTGAAAGCTATAATAGAAAATACTGAAGATATACAGATTTCATATTTAATTACAGTGATATTTTGTTTAGGATTCTCCTAAAGTGACATGCTTCTGCAAGCAGTTCTAGCCCACTTCTTAATCAAGAAACTTCAGAGTTATAATCCAGGCCATGACGACATACCCCTCTCCAGAGCTCAGACTTAGGACAAGGCAGCTGACAGCCCATTTCAACTCCATGACCAATGACCTCCCTGTCAACACATCTTCTCAGTTTTCCTTTCCTCTACTTTCCCTGAAATATGCACTCATGCATATTAACTTTTTTAATAAATCAAAAGTAGTTTGAACCCAGAAAAAAAACTTTAGGGTTTAAGGATACAACTATATACTTTTTCTGGAAAAGTGTCACCATGAAATTGGGTATGTGTTCATAGTTTTAAAATTCGTGTGTTCATTTATTTTTCCATGTTTACATGAACATACTTGTGATTGAAAAATACCCTAATTAATAAATTCTGAGTAGACTCAAGGTGGTAAGAATTATCTTGTTTTCATTCTTACAAAGTATAGCTCCCATTTGACCGTCAGATACAAAAACTGTTGTCAACTAATATAAATTACTATAAATTTTGCTTTATGGGTTCAAACTAGTGAAAAACTGATATAATAGTAGTAAGACATTTTAAATGTGTTTTTAAAAACACTCCCTGATTAACTAATGAGTGAAGAATGAGAGATGCTTTCTTTCAATTTGTTCCTCATTTTGTTTTTCACCTTTTGACCTAGTTTTTCTTTCTTCTTTTCATAAGTGGTTTGCCTTTGATCAACAAAAGTGTTCAATGATCAGAATGCATCTTCAAAGATCAGAACAATTTCTTGATGGCCAGTCTGATGAGCAATTCACTATTAACAGGTCTATTTGCTAGAATATGTAACCCCATGTTTTTCTAAATGCATTTTCCTATTAAAAAGGAAAAAGAAAACACCTATAATATTTCATCTATGGGTGAAATTCCTATAGACCACCAAAATAAATGAGCAATACTGATTAGTGGGTTATTTATAAGAACCAGACTTCATATTTCTTGTTTTTATATAAACTGATTTATAAACTAAAGTAATGTCATAGTCTTAAGAACATCCTAACATAGTAATATATTTATGAAATAAATACAACTACTTTTTAAACTTTTCACAATTTTTCTAAACTCTCAAACTGTTATGATTTTCTTGTTATTTATAATAATTTCTCATATTAAATTTTCTTATTCCTGATTCTGGACCAATCATTGGTAAACAAAAGCAGTTATTATATGTGCTAATGACTTTGTAAATTTATGGCATAAATAGCTCATTTATAACTCCCCCAAAGAAACAGATGGAGTATCTCCTCCATAACAAGTGTAGAATTCAATCCCTATATATTATAACACAGTTTTAAACTTGTTTTCATATATTTTATTCACTTGACTTTCACAGTATCCTAGTAAAGCAAATATTTTACTATCCTTATTCTCAGATGAGCAACCTGAAACTCAGTTGAATAAATTACTTGGGCTAGTTTAAATAGATAACAAATATTTTAGACTAGAATTAAGTCTTTAAAAGGCACCACATTATGTCTGTTTCATCCAAAATTAACACTAATGAGACACTTTAATAATATTTCCCTTTGAAAAAAATTTAATTTTAATTCAGTACAATACAAGAAAGAAACAGAAGGTGTGGGATTGAAAAGGATGAAAACAAAGTCATTTGGAGGAAAAAAAAACATTGCTTCCATAGAAAATTCAAATCAGTCTATAAACCATTGAAGGAAATGAGTTTTTCAAAGATGCTGGATAAAACAGTGTTCCTGTACACAATTAATAACCTCATTAAAATATACATAATACAGAAAGAAACATATTCATAACAGCAAAAAACCTAAAAGTATATAAAACTACACTAACAAAAATATACAAGAATTAGAAAATTATAAATGTCATTAAAACTATAAGAAGAGAACTCATAACATTTTTACTACTTTGAGTTGTCAATTGTTTAAATATAAATATTTATAATACCAAAAAAGAATGGCAATATTATGTACACAAATCAATAAATGCTTTGTTCTTTTTACAATTTTGCCAATTTGTTAATGTCATTTGAAAAACAGTAGATAGATCAAAATATTAAAATTAAATTTAAAAAAAACATGATCTTTCTAAGTATAGAGGATATGGTAAAACTAGAACTCTCAGGCTCTACTCTGGTGGAAATACAAAATGGTACAACTCTATTAAACAGTTTGATCATTTATTTGAAAGCTAATCATAACACACAAGGCCCTGGATTCAATTACCAGTATCATCAAAAATAAAGAAATAAAAAGGAAAAAATCACATACACCAACATTACAATATGACGATTCCATCCTGGATATTTACTAAAAAGAAAAAGCGAATGTCTATATAGGAATTGGTCCACAAATTTTTATACAAATTTTCTTTCATGTAAGCAAACAGTGAAATAATTTAAATGTCTATCAACAAGAGGTAGATGAAAAATTGTTATAAATACAGTGAACTAAATCACTAGTAGGCAGTAAAAAGGGGTGGATTTTGATATACAACATTGGGTGATTCTCAAATAATTATTCTGAAAGTATCCAAACAAAAAAACACGTTCTATATATTTCCATTCATATAAAACTCTAGAATTACAAGTTAATCTTATAGTGGCTAAAAATAGATAAAGGCAGTAAAAGTAAAAGGGTAAAGATTGAGAAAGAGGAAAAGTATGAGTATGAAGAGACCTTGTAAGATGAGGCATATATGCTGATAGTTTTAAGTACATATATACATATGTAAATTTTACACATTTATATATACAATTTATTGTACTTCAAATATCTCTCAAAAAATCACTTAGCTCCTAGTTAGCATTTGATTCATATTCAAGGCTTAATACCAATGAGAATTGGTACAAGTCGTTCAAACCCTCTGGACCACCATTTACTATCTGCAAAATGGGTATAATTATGCTCACCTTTCTTGGCTATTGTATGAAAAGAAATATCTGAAGATTTTGAGGGATTTATCAGAGTATGCTACCAATCTAAAATATTCAGAACAATGTACTTTATTTTATTCATAATTTACAAAAAAAACTTCTAATAAAGATATTGCATCATGATGCATTTACAGAAGAATAAATCTACAGACTATGAGGTTAATGCTTAGCTAATAAGAGATTATAACTTGACGCATCATGCTTTTTTAACAGCATCTAATTTTTTGTGAAACTATCAAGATTTAGAAACCAAACTTTGTTAGTATCTCTTGAAACTATTGAAGGCATCCACAAAGCAGTAAGTCTTGGAACTATTTAATTGCATGAAGACTTATTTGCTTTCAGTTCTATAAAAGCATGTAAGTTCAAAGAGCTCAGTTTATATATTTCATTTAAGTAAATTTATAATGAAGACTAACAGGGAAAATATTAGTTTATACTACTTTTCTGTTTGGAAGGTTCTAGTCTCATTTCAATTCATTTTCCTTGTACAAGAAATACTGATGCAAAGTCAAAGACTGGAATCAAACAGAACTTGATTCAAATTTAGTTACTTACTACCTGTATGAACTTCTGCAATGTGCTTACATCCTGTAAACTCATATGTAAATGACAATTATTATGAAGATCTTTCATAGCTGTTGTTGAAGAGAATGCATATCAGTATGGTATATGTGTGCCAAAAATATATAAAACAACGATTACAATTATAGACAAAGAAATCCAATTGAAAATATCGGCAATTTTCTGGTATCTTTTAATCCAACAGAGCCAATTATAGGTGCTCATATACATGAAGTATTACCTGTATACACATGTATGTATGTTCACTTATTCAACAGATATTTCTAAATTCTTGCAGAACTATATGGCAGTATTTCGTATGTGCAATTTCTGAACAGTGTTTAATACCTTAAAGCCTAGTGAATTCTGATCTTCCCAATAATTATTATCTAGTTCAGAATTCTTCTATAATTACCATTTTATATTTTCAAAGAATCGTTTGAAAATTGGTTAATTTAGAATACACACAATAAAAGTCATGTATGTGTTCAAAAAAAGAAAATTGGCAACATGTTGAAGTTTCTACTGGAATTCGTCTTTTACTATAAAGCCAACTTTTTCTCTTGAAAGCATGTATGCTCTTTAACATAAAAGCTAAATCCAAAGTAATGAATAAAATATTGATAGACTAAACTTGGCAGGGTCCACACACACTGCATTTAGAAACATGACTTGAATTCTCACTTGTGTTCATTCCCCGTCACACTGTGTGCACCAACTTTCATAAGTAAATCTCTTTCAATCTGAAAGGAGAACCATGACCAAATGCTGAATAGAGGAAAGATTCAGTGACTAAGCAACAGACTGGAAGCTTAGTGCTTGTGAATTTCATTCTAATTCTGTCCTTAATTTGTGATGTACCTAAAGAATTTCTCAGCCAGTTTCTGCCCTGCTCACTTGGCTTGTAAAATGGTGACATTCAGTGACTCCTCAGTCTGCCTGTGACTGGTTTCTGACCAAGTGTCATATACAGAATTAAGCCTTTTTACTGGGTATTCCAGTGATGACTAGTAGAGAGCATATTTTCCCATTAAGAGATGGACAGGCAAACGTCTAATAACTATCAACTTCTCACCCATTCAGACTGATTAATAGTTGATCAGTGTCACATTTCCATTTGATATTCATTGGAAAAAAAGATAAAGACTGTTTGACTATCTTCCCACCACTCTACATCCCTCAGGTGTTTAGCGGTCCCTATATCTGAAAGCATTCGCATAATAATTAGTACTACCTGGTCATGCCTATATATTCCCTAAACATGTTACAGTTTGAGGAAAATGAAAAGTAGCTATCCTCCTCTCAAACTCATTTATGGAAGCCATCATCACTCTGACCCCCAAACCACAGAAAGATCCAACTAAAACAGAAAACTATCAGCCAATCTCCTTAATGAATATAGATTTTTTTTAAAATCCTCAACAAGGTATTAGCAAACAGAATGCAGCACATTACCAAAAAGATCATACATCATGATCAAGTAGGTTTCACCTCAGAGATGCAAGGATGTCTTATCATACACAAGTCAATAAATGTAACATCACATAAACAGAAGCAAAAACTATATGATCATATAGGTATATGCAGAAAAGGCTTTTGACAAAATACAACACCTTTTCATGATAAAACCTCTGAATAAAACAGGTATAGAAGGACCTACCTAAACATAATAAAAACTATATATGACAAACCAATAGGAAGCATCATATTAAATGTGAAAAAACTAAAAGCATTTACCTAAAACAAGAAACAAGACAAAGATATCCACTATCACTTCTTTTATTCAACATGTTGCTTGAAACATTAACCAGAGCAACTAAGCAAGAGAAAGAAATAAAATGGTTTTATAAAAAAATAAATAAAATAAAATGATTTTATGTACATGAACTCAAACTGTCTTATTTGCAGATGACAAGATACTCTACATAGAAGACTCAAAGAACTCCACTGAAAAACCCTTAGAATTACTAACAAACTTCAGCAGTGTAGCAGGATATAAGATCAGTGCTCAAAAATCAGTATCATTCATGTAAACAGACAATAAATGGAATGAGAAGGAAATCATGAAAATAATAGCATTCATAATAGCGTCAAGAAAAATGAACTCGTAGGAACTGAGCTTACCAAAGAAATGAAAGATGCCTACAAAGAAAACTGCAATATGCTGGAGGAAATTGAAGAGGTGAAGCTGGGCATGGCGGTGCATGCTTTTAATCCCAGGACTCCGGAGGCTGAGGTAGGTGGAGCATTGTGAGTTTTAGGCCAGCTTGGGCTACAACGTGAGCGAGGCCGGCCAGAGCTACATAGTGTGACCCTGTCTCGAAAAAAACCTAGGCCCGTAGTTTGGCTTGGCAGCTTATGTGCCTTCCTGAAAGGCGTGAGGTTATGAGTTCGATCCCCGGTATTACAAAAAATAAAAAAATAATAAAATAAAAACAAAAATAAATTGAAGAGGAAATCAGAAAATGGAAAAATGTTCCCTGCTCCTGGATAGGCAGAATCAATATTGTCAAAATGGATGCAAAAACTGTTATATAGAGTCAGTGCAGTTCCAATCAAAATACCAACAGCATACTTTATAGATCTAGAAAAAACAATCTTAAAATTCTTATGGAGCCAGAAGAGACCTAGAATGGCAAAATCAATTTTGAGCAACAAGAGCAAAACAAGAGGCATAGCAATACCTAATGTCTACTTACTCTATAAAGCAATAGTGACCAAAAAAAAAAAAAAAACCAAACAAACAAACAAAAAAAAACATGGTACTGGAACAAAAACAGATAACTGTATCAGTGAAATCAAGAATTTAGAAACTTCCTCAAACATTCAGCTATTTGATCTTCAACAAAGGGACCAAAAGCATATGTTGGAGGAAAGATAGCCTAAATGATGCTGGGAAAACTGGTTATCTATATGCAGAAGATTGAAACTGGACCCTTATCTCTTATCATATACTAAATTAAAATCAAAATCAATAAAAGATCAAAACATTAATGCAGAAACATTAAACCTACTAGAAGACAAAAATAGGTAAAATGCTTGAAGATATAGGTGTAGGAAAAGATTTTCTAAACAGAGCCTCAATTGCACAAGAAATAATAGTAAGAATCTACAAATGGGATTATATCAAATTAAAAAGCTTCTTAAACCAAAAGAATCAATCGGTAGAGTGAAAAGACAATCTACAGAATAGGGAAAAAAATTTGCCAGCTACTCCTCAGACAGAAAACTAATATCTAGAATATACAAAGAATCCAAAAAATTTAAAAGATCCAGTCATAAAATGGGCAAGAGAAATGAAAACCACTTCACAGAGGAAGAAATACAAATGGTCAATGGATATATGAAAACATTCTCAACACTGCTGATCATTAGAGAAATGCAAATTAACACAGTGCTAAGATTCCATCTTACTCCAGAAAGAATGGCAATCATTAAGAAATCAAACAATAACAAATGCTGTTGAGATTGTAGTGAAAAAGGAACTCTCCTCCATTGTAAATGGA
>RJWM01050740.1:0-10666 GCA_004363535.1 Dasyprocta punctata
TCAACATACTATTGTTTGTTAATACTTGCCCAGGATAATGTAAGACTCTAAAATTTAATATAAGATGTCTAATCAGATATAATGAGTTTAAAAAGAAAAACAAACATTTAAAAAGTTTCAGTTAGGAATAAAATTTTTGACTTTCATTTTTCTTCCCTCCTCATCTTCCCAATTTTTCAAAATTTGTCTTCTTCCATTTCTCAGCCCTGTATCTGTACTAGCATAACCATTTTGCTTTATTAGCCATTAGATAGTTAACTCTGTGCTATTACTGTTGAATAGCATCCTAATGTTTGTGGAGATGTAAATGATGCATTTAGTAGTTATTTACTCTATGTCAATATTTGGTTTATTTTAGTGTTCATACTATAATTATGCAACTCTTTTCTATGGCTAAAGGTGGTACATTAATGGTCCTTATACTATGTCAATATCCAGTTTGTCTTTGATGCTATTATTTTTGTTGATTTGGTGTTATTTACAAGGTAGCTTCATTGTTGCTACAAGTAGATGTTCTCTGCATTCCTGTGTGTTGGTAACAATTCTGTGGTCCATTTCCAGAGAACTGAGTTTGGGGCCAATTATACTGCATCCTCCCCTTCCAAATTAATGGAGATGAATGGAAGTGGAAACAGAGGCAAAAGGTTATAGTTAGCCACACCTAGAGTGCATCAATGAAAAGCAGACACTAACAAGGGATGTATCACTGAGTTACATCCCCAGTCCAGTCTTGATCATTGATTGGCAGTGCAATCAGTTCTTAGGGTTATCCGCTTTCATTGCACCTCATAGCCAGCAGCTACCAACAGGACTTGAGAAATCTTCTGACCAAGGGAGAAAGTAGTTCCTAACAGTTTCCCTTTGGACTCCATTGTTTGCCCCTAGCTGCTTTCAGTGTTATCAGACATGGCTGCTGACCACTTTCAGCCAGCAACCTTTGGTTTTATCAGCTCTGGCTTCTGGCTGCTGACAGTAACAGTGGCCTTTGGTTCTACCAGCTCTTAGTGTAGCAGTTGAGCATTCTTTACTCACAAGAGAAATCATGAATTGGCAAAAGTATTCCACCTAAGGGTATGTGCCGTAGCATAGGGCAGCCAATGCACAGACTGCTCCCAACTGACCCTCTGAGTTTGCTCATGTAGGATTCTCTTAAGTAGGGGAGTGAAGAGAGCTGCGGAGGGACAGAGCCAGTCAGAGGGCTGCAGAATGGAGTCAGGTCAGTGACTGAAGACTGCTGCAAAACCAGTAGTGGAAAATAATATCACCATCTACACGGTAGACAATAAAGTATCTTGCCAAACTTTCTAGCTCTGCTATAGAAATACCCTTCACTAATGACAAAACCTGCTCAGATTTTAAGAAATAAAAAGAAAATAAAAGTCTTATTGGAGATCTGGGGAATAAACTTGAACATTTTTCATTCTAAATCAAGTACACATAGGTCAGTCCAATCTAAGAATGCTGTCAAGGTCTCCAGTAAACAAGTTGTCCATTACTGATCCTCAAATGGTCTCCCAGGGGTTATAACTCACATACCTGAAAATCTTAAGAGAACATTTTTCCTAATTAGCATAAATTGTATGAATTTCTACCCAGGCAAGAGCTTACAAAAATAAAATGTACTGCTTAATTAATAACTACCCTGAATGGGTTTCCCTTATCTCCTCTCTAGATTCTGAGCTCCACAAGGATGGAAGTGATAGTTTATAGATTTCAGTTTCTGCAGACTACTATCCCCATCATTTTTCAGGGTTTTAGCTCCAAAGTTAACTTACTGATGGACTCCATTTAAAATGTGACATTTATTCTAGCTAATAAGAAATTTTTTCTTGCCCCCATATTAGCAACAGGCTATTTATAAGTGATTCATTTTGTATCCACAACAAAACGTGAAGGGAAAAAATTTATCTCCCTGTAGTATCTAGATTCCACACTTGTGAAATCTCTAGGTGTTTTTACTTAACACATATTCAAAGCTATAAATCTTAATAATCAAATTATAAAGGCATTTACCTTGTGACTGTAGTAGAAAATGAACACAGGTAAGACAAGAAAGCAAATTTAAAGCCTGTGTTTTACAAATATTTTGCATAATCAACATACCTAAATTAGGTAGATATCACATTAATTTTCTACATGAATAAACAGCAATTGAAGAAAATCAAATAATTTACTCTTGATCACATTAGAGTATATGAAAATCTCAAGTTTAGATTCTGGCATAGTCTGTCATCTTTGTCTTTTGTTTTTTTTTAATTTTTTAAAATTTTAATATTAATTAATTAATTAAATTTTTGTTGTGCATTGTTCTAGGGACTGAACTCATGGCCTTGTCACTGAGCTATATCCTCAGCATTTGTTTTAGGTAATATTTTTTTAAATTTTAAGACAAGATACTGCTAAGTTGCTAAGTTGCTGAAGATGAGCTCAAATTTGTGATCCTCCCACTCCAGCCTTTCCGAGTGTTGAGAGTGTAAGCATGTGACGTCACATCCTTCAGTTTCTTATATTTCAACCTCACTAGGATGTGTTGACAAGACCACCCTTGTGACCTTGAGACTGGATCATACCTCTGCAGCACTTACACAGTCACAAATGCACTTATAAATGCACTTGGAATTTCTTACACTGCTGAGGGGCACATATACATACATTTTCTATCTGTGGAATAAATTAGATTCCTGGAGCCCATAAGTACTCCATTGTTCTTAGACTTTAGAGGACATTTCGAAAATCCTTGTTGTGATATAAAAAGTTACATTCAGTGACAAATATCTGTGTATCCTCATCCTCAGCTCACAGGATAGCTGTGCTTCTCTGTTTATCACTCCCCTCCAAATGTAATCACACATTTGCAACTGCATCTCTAAATGTCTGAATCACAGTGTGAAGTAGCTGATACCAATAAATTGTCAAGATAACCTTTTGCTGAGGTGGTTAATGTAATTGATAGGAATCATTATGTAAGTTGGAGATCATCATTTTTTATTGGTAAAATGGGATTTTCCCAAGGAGCCGCACCAAGCATTCTCTAAATGAATGGAAAGATGTTTCCCTACAGACAGTGTTTAGTCCTGTGTCTAGACATCTGTGGGCTTTAATGACTAATCCTAAGGTTAAGGAATTCTAGGAAGGAGTCAAGAAATAAGGATGTCATAGAACAGTGGTTTTCCAACTTGAAAGTACATTAAAATATCAGATTCCTGGATGCTACTTCTGACTCAGCAGGTGCATCTGAGAATTTGCATTTGTAACAAATTTCCAGAGGAACTGGCAATGCTTGTCTGAAACTATTTACAGAAAAGCCCTTCTAAAAAATAATCTTTGGTTGAGAATACAAGCTCCAGAATTAAATTACCTGTGGCTGAAACTCTTTTCTTTCATTGAGTGCTTCAGATGAGTTTATTATAAATTTTGAATTATTGTTTACTCATTTACTAAATAGAAATAAAAATAGGATGAATACAATGCCCAGCCCATGTTAAGAATTTAAGATGTCCTAGGGTGTAATAGCTATTGCTTTCAGCTGTGGGATTTGCACCCCTTGTTGTCTTATTTTGTTTTTCCATTCTCAGAAATGCCATGAAATTTTTTTTTATAAAAGGAAAACCTTCAAGATTTATCTCTGAGGCTTTGATTATAAATATACCTACAGGACGTACCACACCATAAACTCACCAAACACTAGACATCCTAAGCACTTGATGCTTCAGTCATAATGTCAACAATACAGAAATCAAGACCCAGAACACTGAGGCTAACACCTTCGTAGTGTTCTGTTCAGACCATGGTGCTAGCTCACTGACAACATGAGTCACAGGTCCTCAGTCATTTTCTTGCACAGAGGTCAGTTACTTGCACTGGGCATTGAGTATATATGTGTGAATACATTTGAGTAGTTACAGGGGAGGGAAAATGATATATTCTCCTTTTGTGTAATTGCATTTCTGAAGCTTTTCTTTCCACCAGTCTGCTGTAATGGAGATGAGCACCTAAGCTCACAGTATCTTGGGAACCATACAAATTGGCTGTAGATCTTTTTGGCTTAAAAATGTACAACCTGTCCTTAGGAAAGAGTAAGGAGTGAAAGGCCACAAATGCAAGGAACTGACAAAGTCTGGAAAACATGCACATTTTCAGTCACTTTCTTCAGGTTTTTAAAATTGGTATATATAAACCCTGGTGCTTATTTTAGTCACTCTTGTTCTTTTGTGTGAGATTTTCTTTCCCTGTGGAGAATACTCAACCCCCACATCTTTTTATAAAGAACCATATGAAAACTTCGAGAGAGACTTTCTAAGAAATGCTAGGCTACTTTTCAAGCCAAAGATGGGTGGATCAAACAGCAGGTTCTCCAGGGAGTGGTAAAGGAGAATCATTTTAACAAATTATGTTTCTAGGAAAATGATGCCCATGAGAAAGGAGAAGCAATAGATGAGAAGGAATGGAGGGCAAAACAAAATAGAGTTTTAATCTAATGAATAATCTGAGCCTATTTTGACTTTCATAATTTAAAATGCTTTGTTAAGTAAATTTTAATGAAACCAAAAAGGTAATTCTTTTATTGATAACTAATAAAACACTGACTAGTGGATTTGTTAGTCCTTAAACAAGTTAATCAGGAAAAATTCCAAGATCAGGTTCATTTGGCTTCACTAGGAAACTAAAATCAGTGTTGCACTGTAATAAAAGTTGTAACAAAAATGTTAATTGCCAATTAGTTTGTTTTAGATGTAATTGTATCATTTTCATTCTTTTACATTTTCTTCATTGTTAGTGCAACATTTTCTCTCAATTAATCAAACTGCAACATTGTCAAAATTTTCACATACAGAATGAAAAATTTCCACACATCTCAATAACTATTTTGGACACTTGCAGTTAAGCACATTAAGATGCTTATTAGGGGAGAGTTGTGGAATGAGCCTCAATTAGTGAATTAGACTGTATTCATTACACTTCACCAAATGCTCATTAACAGATTGTTTGATATTTTTTTTCCTGCCCATTTAGGAAAAAAAATTAAAAAAAAAAAAAGGGTACTGGGGAACTAGCTTGCCTTAGCAGCAATATGGAAATGAAGTCACATGAAAGTTTTTTTTTTTTTTTGATTAAAACAACCTAGTGTGAAACAGTGTTTTCAGCTTTAATTCTAAGATGTACATTGGAGATAGTTATTGGATGGGCTAACACTTCCATGCCAAAAGGGGGACCACTTGGCATATTATTTATGAACTCTTTTCTTTAAAATAAAAAGAGCTGAAGGAAGGCAGGTCTGTTTCTGTGAAAAACAGAACTCATTTCATGCTCATTTTGATTCAAGGATACCCAGATGTTCTCAGGAAACCTCTTATTTTAGGATGCACAGTAATCTACTATGCTTCCATTCGACCTTCTCTGCTTTTGCATTCACTCAGGAGCTGAAATTTTTAAGCCTTTCCAACTTCATTCTCTAACACAGTTCTTTCCTTTATTAAATTTTTGCATGTTTATACCCATGTCGATGTCTACTTCTTGGAAAATCCAAACTAACACAATAAACAAAGTACAGCTTTCTAGCCGGGATACATACCTGGTACCTGAAACATACCAGGAAACCACATCACACCTGCTAGGAGTAAATCAATGAAGTAAAAGTGGGAACTGCAAACAAAAGTCTACATAGTAATGAAGGATGCACAATATTCTTCTCCTACTTGACTCCCCAGATGGACCTTTCTTTGGGCAAAATGGTACAGAGAAGTAATCTTAGATATGAAAGCCTACAGTTTCTCCCTCAAAAAAATCCCATCGCATTTTCAAACACCCTAACATGCATCCTATCAACTGTAACATTCCTTCTTCAATCCACTGTTCTGATGATGCTCTCTTTTATAAGAATTGACCAGCAAATTTGACCTTGGTTATCTAATATTTATTTGTAAACAAATATATGCAAATGAGAGAACTTGACAACATGGAAAGCTAGTGGAAAGAAAACATCAAAAAAGTTTCAAATGTCATCCTCAAAATAGTAAGAATAGTAGAAGGTAAACAAGTGTTCACATTTCAGAGATACACTGTTGTGGCTTGGATCTTAAATGTTGCCTAAAGGTCATGTGCAAAAGGCTTGTTTCTGTGGTACAACTTTCAGGAAGCAGGGCCTAGTGGAAGGTGTCAGGGCCTTGAGGTCATTCCCTTGAAGTGGCATTGGAATATCAAGCTCAATTCCCAGTTTCCTAGCCACAAAGAACTAATAGAGCTCCCCCACCCACAGCACCACCATGATGTTCTGAACTTTGCTGCCACAGTCCAAAGTAATGGAACCACGCAGCCAGGAACTGAAGTTTCTGAAATTGTGAACCAAGATACATTTTTCTCCTTTTAAAGTGAGTTTATAAGTGTTTTTTGGCAACAGAAAGCTAACACAGTAAACAAAATTTAAAAGACTACCAATGTGTCTTACAAGTTGATCACATGTTTTTTCATTACAGTTTTCCAACCAATAAGAAAAGTTACTGAATGCTGGTGGTGATGCTGCACTCCCATAATCCCAGAACTTGGCAGGTTGAAGCAGGAGGATCTCTGTGAGTTTGAGGCCAGCCTATGCTACCTAGTGAGTTCAAGGCCACCATGAGCTATAGAGCAAATTCTGTCTCAAAAAAAATCAAAATGAACACACAAAGAATAGCTAGTAGAGACGAGACAGAAAATAGATGCATGAAATAATATAAAAACACCTCAGCTAAAGGATATGTTTCCTTATGGAAGAGACCTCAGAATGCCAAATTTAATGAAAAAATACCCATATTAATGTAACTAGTTCCAAGATTTTCTCATGAAGATATATGTCACATGTAAACTCTCAAGTTTCAGTTAGTATCACACCTCCCACTTATAATGGAATAATTCCTCCAACTGCTATGTAAAGGGATTTTCCACTGAATATGCAAAAACAACAACAAGATCCCTTTCTTGTGCAAATATTTTTATTTTGTTTTGTTTTAGAGATTTTTCCCTCCAGAAATTGCCATAAATTCCAGAATTTGCTAAAAATAAACTTCTAAAATGGTGGTTTCTGTTTCAAAATTCTCCCTAACAAAAAATATTTTCAATGACACTACAGAAAATGAGCATGGAGCTCAGCCTTTACAAATGAATTCTTCAGGCCAAGATTATGCATATATTGTAATTTGGTGATGATGAGGAGAATCATGCTTCTTACATCTTTCCCTTGCCTGAGAGTCTGAGATAATGAGCCTGCCCTGGCCAACTGAAGTTATGAGAACACCCAAGTAAGAGCCAGATACTGAAAACTCACAGGTCTATGCATTACTCCTTGGCACTGTAATAATTCATTTATTTCCAAGAATAAAGGACAAAACAATAAACCTATATTAAAAGTGTAGCTTTTAGTGCTATAATTTACTCTACAAATTTGATGCATTTTAATGATACTGAGTTAATATAAACATCTTATTAAATATTATAAATATTGAAAAGCGATATCATGTTTAATTTATATCAGTTCAAAAAGTCCAAATTACCTTTAGTATTAGACATTAAATAAATGTTTGCCCATATTTTGTATTACATAATTCAGAATGGTAGCGTATTCAAGTAAATTTTACATTTTTAATGTAAAAATAAAATGAAAGGGATTGTATAAAACATAACATATAACATTAATAAAATAGAAATGCAAAAATGTAATGTAAGTAATTGTATATAAATTATATCAAACATACAGAATTTTGACCCTCCAACATAATTATAATTGATCATGATAAATATCAAACTTTTAAGACTAGCTAAAATATGAAAAGAAATATAGGTGACCTTTATAGACTTATGTAGGAATAATCCATGTTTACTTTATCATTTATTTAAATTTTTATATTTTCTTGTTTTCCACCTCAGATTTTTCTTACTACATGTTTATAGTACATGGCGATCACTTACCTGAAGAGGAGTTGGTATATATAGTAACATATCTTAAAAATCAATATAGTACTTACTAATGCTAACAGTGAAAAAGGAAAGTTAAAAAATGAGCAATAAATGATGGATTGAGGCACCTGACCTAGTCAATTATGTGACTGGGGAAACTGGAGAGGGCAGACTATTGTTGGCACAAACTTGCACATTCTGAGGTCAGGGGTTGGATTTGCAGGGAGTACAGCCAAAAGATGTGACACTTTTGTACTAAGTTTGACTGCAAAGAAATAGAAAGTTTGTGAGGCATTCTGAAGTAAAGATATATTCAAGTGACATAGTTCTATTAGCTTTTCCACCTATTATTCAATGTAAGAGATGCTGTAATATGACAAACACACTCAAGAATTGATAGACTTGGATCCCAGCTACTGGAAGTCCCAGAGTTTAGCTTTCAGTTATTTGCAGTGTTACCTTGACTGAAGAGAGTGGCCTTGTTCAAGGTCATATTCTATCTGTGGATAACTCCCATCTAATTGGTCAACGCATGTGAGTAGTAACCGAAACATTCTCCTCTTTGCTCAGAAAATCTCTGAGAAGTTGATTGGATGTTCATGATCTCCATAAAGGTAGCAGCGAAACAAATGCCTTGCCTGAGGCTATGGTTTTTCCCAGGAAAGTCTGCATCCAGGGACAGGAGCTACATGCTCATAAAGATCCAGTCACTTGTGTCAGACCTGGGATATTCTGAATGTCCACCCTACTGTGGAGTTCTATGTGATGGCGGGTCTCAGATTCACCACAAACTCTTCCTTTCCCTAATTCTGTACCCTGCTTTCCTTCCACAGGTGTTAATTCCAAGACCACTTTCTCATACACCATCTGCATGCCGATTTTCTCTCAAAAGCCACTTCTTGGGGCATGAACAGGCCACCCTGAGACTAGACTTATTACTCCAAAACGGAAGAAATGAGGACCTGTCAAATGATTGGGAAAATTCACTTCTTTGAGTATGAATAACTGAAGGTAAATTTGGGATTAATGCCACAGGTGAAATAGAAAATATTACATAGCAGTATTTTGATATTTTCCTCTTGGATACCTGGAGGTGTTAACTGAAAATTTCCTATGCTTCAATCCTCACAACTAGAAGTGAGAAGGACAAGATTGGTGAAAGACGAAGGACAAGAAAGGTGATTTTATTCTTTTTTTTTACCCGTTTCCTGTCCTTACAGACTATTTATTCCTAATAATCTTGTTAGGTGTACCCCAAAGTCTGCTGTCTGTTCCATATACAAATCTAAGAAGGCAGAAAACTTAATCTCTTTAGATGCTGAACACATTCTGAGTATTCACTGGTATACCCGACATGGGAAGGATGGTCAGTGACTACAGAATGGAAGAATACATTAGAAAGATCAATGCCTGCACACCGTCATTGAAATGTATTGTGTATTTAGATGAATACTTTTCAAAAACACAAACCATTATGTTCTTCTTATAAGTTCAATCTTTCATCATCTCTATTTCATAGAGAATACATCATCAACCAGAAGATATTCTCCTTTGACCCTACCTTTTATTCATACTTTTCTCACCACTTTGAAGAAGTAACATATTTTAAACCTCTTTAAAATCCTTCCAAAGATTTTTCTTTATTTTTAAGAGAATGTGTTGATTCCATACAAAACTTCTCTGCCCACTCACTGACCCAGACCCATCACTGACTACTGGTGAGAGATGGTCTTTCACATGTCAGATACAAAATATAGTATTCAAACTCCACACTTAAGAAAAAACATCATGGTTTTAGCAGACATCTATGGAGGGCTAATTAACTACCAGACCCTTCATTAATATTTTATGTGAGGGCCAGGAGTTTGGCTTAGCAGCTTGCGTGCCTGTCAGGCAGGTGCGAGGTTGTGAGTTCAATCCCCGGTGCCGAAAAAAAAAAAAAAAATTACGTAGATACTTGTCTCCTTTTCACAATCTTATTAATTATCTCAGTCTTATAAGCAAGACAAATATCAACAGAATATAAGTAATTACCAATTCTACAGTTGCTCTCATCCTCTGTTCACTCTTATCTCCAGAATGGTCTGGTCCACATAATCTTTATTTTCTGTTTATCAAAACTGATGACATTTGAAAATTCTCCAGAAACCAGCCCTTAAATCTGACCCAAGAAAAATTTCAATCCTTTTTTCCACATGTTCCACTTATGCCTGCTTATTTAGTAATGATTTTTTCATTTCCTAAATGTCTGTCTACCAATAGACAGGCTTGATGGTGCTCTAGAATCAAAGATTCTTCAAAAATTAAAATAAAATAAAATGTTTACATGATTGCCTGACGGGTTTTACTTTTCACTATTTTGGCCACGATCTGTAGCATGTATGATGTGTATTTCAAATGAATTAATGATCTAGTGCACTTTTGCAACTAGCTTGTTTTTCCACCACATATCTCAATACTTGCTGTGTCAAAGATGTTCTATTTATCATTCAACATTCAAGATCACTCTGCAATAAAGTTGTGTTGATTGGAATTGATTTCCAGAGATTTGCAATCTTTGTGAATGTCTTCAAGAACTCTCTTGTCTTCTTCTCATCATTCCACCTGTGACTGAGCTAGATATTTGAGGGGAGGATTTCATTAAGGAAAGTCACATAGGTCTGGAAATTCCATTTCAAGCTATCACTAATTAAATTGCCTTAATCCTAATGAGCCTCTCAGATGTGCAGTACAGCTA
>RJWM01050741.1:0-10660 GCA_004363535.1 Dasyprocta punctata
ACTAAAATTGATAAACCCCTAGCCAACCTTATCAAGAAGAGGAAAGAAAAAACTCAGATTCATGCAATAAGAAATGAAAAGAGTGGAATCACTACAGACCCTGTGGAAACACAGAAGATCATCAACACCTACTTCGAAGACCTTTACTCACATAGATTTGATAACACAGAAGAAATGGACAGATTCCTAGAAACCTATGAATTACCAAAGCTGAGTCAAGAAGATGTAAAGCTGCTGAATAACCCAATTTCAGCTAATGAAATTGAAAATGTAATTAGGACCCTACCAAGAAAGAAAGCCTGGGCCCTGATGGATTCACTGCTAAATTCTACAAGAAATTTAGGGAAGACTTAATGCCAACACTCCTCAAACTTTTCAATGAAATCGAAAGGGAAGCAAGCCTCCCTAACTCATTCCTGGAAACAAGTATTACCCTAATATCAAAATCAGAGAAAGACCCAACCAAAAAAGAAAATTACAGGCCAATCTCCCTAATGAACATAGACGGAAAAATCCTCAATAAAATACTGGCTAATGGAATACAGCAAGTTATCAGAAAGAGTATACATCATGATCAAGTGAGATTCATCCCAGGAATGCAGGGATGGTTCAACATACGCATATCAATACATGTAATGCACCATATCAACAGGGCCAAGGACAAGAATCACATGATCATCTCAATAGATGCAGAAAAAGCTTTTGACAAAATCCAACACACATTTATAATAAAAACCCTACACAAAATCAGAATAGATGGTCTCTACCTCAACCTGATAAAAGCCATATCTTACTAAAGGGACAAAACTGAAAACTTTCAGCCAACATCTTACTAAAGGGACAAAAACTGAAAACTTTCAACCTAAAATCAGGAACAAGACAAGGATGTCCATTATCACCACTCCTATTCAATATAGTTCTGGAAATACTAGCCACAGCAATTAGACAAGAGAAAGAAATAAAGGGAATAAGAATGGGAAAGGAAGAAGTGAAATTATCATTACTTGCAGATGATATGATACTCTACATAGAAGATCCCCAAAAATCCATTAGAAGACTTCTAGAAGTAATAACCAAATTCAGTAATGTAGCTTCATACAAGGTGAACACTCAAAAATCAATAGCATTCCTGTACACAAGCAACAAAGTCACTGAGAGAGAAATAAGGGAAACCACACCCTTCACCATAACATCAAAAAAAATGAAATACTTAGGAATCAATCTAACAAAGGAAGTAAAAGATCTATAGAGTGAAAATCACATTACTCTAAAGGAAATTGAAGAAGATTTCATAAAATGGAAAGATATTCCCTGTTCATGGATAGGAAGAAGAAACATCATGAAAATGACCATTCTCCCAAAATTATTATATAGATTTAATGCAATCCCAATCAAACTACCACTTGCCTACCTCACAGAGCTAGAGAAAGCATTCCCTGAAATTCATCTGGAACCAGAAAAGACCTCGAATATCAAAGGCAGTTCTGGGCAGCAAAGGGAAGGCAGGAGGCATCACAATCCCCGACTTGAAACTGTACTACAAAGCTACTGTGATGAAGTCAGCATGGTACTGGAATCAAAACAGACCTGAAGATCAATGGAATAGATTTTAGAAGATACAGCCACAACTACAAACACACTTAGCCACCTCATCTTTGACAAAGAGGCCAAACATGTACATTGGAAGAAGGATAGCCTCTTTAACAAATCGTGTTGGAAAACCTGGCTTTCTATATGCCGTAAACTAAAACTAGGTCCATGCCTATCATCATGCACTAAAATAAAGTCAAAATGGATCAAAGATCTGAATATGAATGCAGAGACACTAAACTTAGTAGAAGACAGAGTAGGTTAAAATCTTGATGACATAGGAGTAGGCAGAGAGTTCATGAACAAAAATCAAATTGCACAGGAAACACTTCCCAGAATCAACGACTGGGATCTCATCTTACTAAAAAGTTTTTGCATGTCAAAGGAAATCTCCAATAGAGTGAAAAGAAAACCCACGAACTGGGAAAACATCTTAGCCAATTGTCCATCAGACAAAGGACTTCTATCTAAAACATATAAAGAATTAAAAAAAATCAGGCCCCTAAAATTCAAGGACCCAACCCAGAAATGGGCATCTGAGATGAATACACACTTCTCAGAGAAAGAAATACAAATGGCAAATAAATATATGAAAAAATGTTCAACATCAATGGTCATTCAGGAAATGCAAATTAAAACAACGCTGAGATTCCATCTCACTCCAGAAAGAATGGCCAAGATAAATCAACCAACTACAAATGCTGGAGGGGATGTGGGGAAAAGGGAACTCTTCTCCACTGTTGGTGGGAATGTAGACTGGTGCAACCACTGTGGAAATCAGTGTGGAGATTCCTCAAGAAGCTAGGATTAGAGATCCCATTCAACCCAGCTATCCCACTTCTGGGCATTTTCCCAGAAGAATTGAAAACATCATACCACAGTGATCTCTGTGCACCCATGTTTATAGCAACCCAATTTGTAATAGCCAGATCTTGGAAACAACCCAAGTGCCCATCAATCAAAGAATGGATAAAAAAGATGTGGTATTTTTATACAATGGAGTACTACTCAGCTATTAAGAAAGATTGTATTGAGACTTTTGTAAGTAAATGGTCATGACTTGAGACCATACTCATAAGTGAGATAAATCAAACTCACATGTGTAAATACCATATTGTCTCCCTAGTGTAAGAAATTGAAAAGTATATATGATCCAAAATCTATAATAAATACTATGTAAGGGTAAAAACAGCTCAAAGAGCAAAGGTAACTGGGAAGGGAAAAGGCGGAAAGAGAAAAGGGAAGAGGAAAAGATATAAACCTGTATATATGTATATGTAAGATAACTAAAATGAACACACTGCTGAATGTATTCGATATCGAGAAAGAACAATTAATACTCATATGATTAGATCAGTTTTGCATGTCTATATCTGTTAATGTAAGTAATCATTTTTAAGATAATGATACGCAATATTGCAACCATTGTCAAGTTTCTATCATCCTGTTTTGTAAACCTACAATGTTGCTGTTGTGTATTTACTCTACTCGTTTGTTTGTCTCTTTTGCATGTTGTCTTTGTTATATATGTCTTTTTTTCTTCACTTAAATAAAAAAAAAGAAAAAAGAAAGATTGCATTGAGACTTTTATAAGTAAATGGTCATGACTTGAGACCATACTCGTAAGTGAGATAAATCAAACTCACATGTGTAAATACCATATTGTCTCCCTAGTGTAAGAAACTGAAAAAGTATATATGATCCAAAATCTACAATAAATACTATGTAAGGGTATAAAACAGCTCAAAGAGCAAAAGTAATTGGGAAGGGAAAAGGAAAGAGAAAAGGGAAAAGGAAAAGATATAAATCTGTATATATGTATAGATAACTAAAATGAACACACTGCTGAATGTATTCACTATCGAGAAAGAACAATACTCATTAGATCAATTTTAGATGTCTATATCTGTTAATGTAAGTAACCATTTTAAAGATAACAATACGCAATATTGCAAACATTGTCAAGTTTCTATCATCCTGCTTTGTAAACCTGCAATGTTACTGTTGTGCATTTACTCTAGTCGTTTGTTTGTGTCTTTGCTTGTCTTTGTTATATATGTCTTTTTTCTTTGCTTAAATAAAAAATAAAGAAATATAAAAATATAAAAAATTTTAAAAAGCCAGGAACATGGATCATGCAAGGAAAGCTGTAAAAATTGAGCAGAATGGGCCTAAGAGAGAAGCTGTGGGTGTTAAAACCCCTGGAAGTGCCATGAGGATGGAATCACTCAAACCTTTTGGAGCTCACAATTTGCCACAGATTGTTTCAGATGCTGGGCCTGCAACTATAGGACTTAATGTTTGCTCTGCTGGATTTTGGACTTGCTTTGGTTCCAATGCTTTGTAGTCCCCTGTTTGTAACTTTTGGAATGGTAATGTTTATCTTGTGCCTTTGTATTTCGGAAGTGTTTAACTTGTTTTCATTTGTACAGGGGGTTACAGTTAAGAGTTTGCCATAGATGTCGGAGATTTGGAACTTGGATTTTTCAGCAATGCTGAAACTGTTAGGACTGTGGCAACTCTTGGAGGTGGACTAAATGTCTCTTGTATAATGGATGTACATAAGTACTTGGGGGGCCAGGGGTGTAATGTTGTGATTTATTTTCCTGTGGCCCCACCAAGTCTCATGTAATCATGACATGGACGTGGCTGAGTCTGGTGTTTGTGATTGATTTGTTGTCTGGTGCTGGGATTGGTGGTGTGAGTGCGGCACCTTCCTAGGGGTGGAGCCGACATACAGTGTAAGGGCGGGAGGAAGGTGTGTCTTCCTTCTCTTGCTAGTTCGCAACTTGCTGTTTACAGCTGCCACCATGAATGGCAGTCCCCCACCCCCAGCCACGCTACCCTGCCTTGCAGCCAGCTGATTATGGACTGAAACCTCCAAGAACTGTAAAAAAACATTTCCTTCCCTAAATTTGGGCATCAGGTATTCTGTCTCAGCAACAAGAAAAAAAGTAACTAAGACAGTATATAAAGGAAACAAGGTGTACTTCACAATGGCCCAAGTGATAATTACATGAGGGTACTTGTGAAAATTTATGTTTTAAAATCTGTCTAGTTTGTTCTCATAATTCAATATGGAAACAAGAGCAGCAATTTGAAATCATTACTAACAGAGTCTTTAACTCTGATGGAATTATGGTTACATTAATAGCTCAGAGCAATTGTAATGTTTTAAAATGAAGCTTTTGCTTCAGGGTCAAATTTTGGCCCATCCTTATGAACGTGATACCTTGTCCAACAGGGTATTTCCAAATACTTGGAATTTACTCACCCAGTTCAAATCAAGTATGGGTCAAATTTTGTCCCATCCTTATGAACACGATACATTGTCCAACAGGGTATTTCCAAATACTTGAAATTTACTTACCTACTTCATGTTCATGTAAAAGATCACATTGGAGTCACCAAATGCAGTTCCCCAATTATTAATAATGGGGCCTATCTCCAATGACTCATGTTACCTGATGAAAGAAGACCCATGACATGAGGAGAGGGCTGATGACCACTCTGTTTATTAAAGGGATATACTGTTTTAAGTACATGAAGAGAATAAAGGCACTCTTAGAGAAATCCAAAAGATAGTTTTGAGAAAGGTACATGTTAAACTTGAGCTAATAGCACTGAGAACTGGTCTGATAGCTAGAATAGATAGGCTTGGGAATGCTTGGAAATAGCATAGAAAAAGTGCTTACATCTTGGGCTGCAAGGTTATAGCCCCCTCCAATTCACGCCAAACTCCATTTGCAGAGTCTGTAGCTGACCTGTCAGGATGGCCACATCTATAGCCTAAATTCAAAGCACTTCATATAGACATTTTCATTGCTGACTCCCATAGAGTGTGGGCACATGGGAACCATGAGGAAACTGACAGTGGAGAAGAAGAAAATAGCATTCATTGCTACAGAAGAAACAGCTCACTGCAGAAGATCCAAGACCATACAGTGTGACTAGAGCAGCTTTGTAGTGGCCCTGATGGGCAGCAAAAGCAACTTTGCTATTCATGGGAGATTGAAACCTGGCCTGGTCCAAGACAGTCATACAGTCCATGGCACCAGTGAGAACATGAAACACTGTTTCCTGAGTACCCCTCCCCATCAGCTGTTGGTGAGTGAACTAAAAAGGTGCTGAGCACACAGTCTTGCAGGAAATCAGGACCTTCATTTCATTCTATTTTAAAAGGCACAGGGCTTAAACTCCAGCAGCAGAACAGTTCCAGGGTCATTTCACTGCCAAAATTCCTCAGTGGAAAGAGGGAAGGGTTTTCTAGTCACAGTAGACAATCAGCTGTTGGACAGCAGACTGGGAGGAGTTCTGCTGAGAAGTAGGGAACTGGTCTTAGCCCCAGGTACAATGGACTAGAAGCACCCCCCTGCTTGGCAACCAGTGTTGTAAGTAGGCAGGCAGCCTTGTCTGGCAGTGGGTCAAGAGCACCACCACCTACCCTGTGACCAGAGGCACAAGCAAGAAAGTGGACTTGGCAGGTGGTGAGACGAGGGTGCTACCTCTACCTTATGACCAATGCATGAGAGGAGTCAGAGGTGTGGCCAAGATCAGCCCTGCACTTAGCAGTAATCCTACTGCGGACTTGGTGGGGTTATTCAGTACAGATTCTGACCCTGACTAGGAGCTAACACAGAACTAGGGGCACCAGAGAATTTTTTTTGGAGAGGTGGTTGTTTAGGTTTTGATTTTTATTGTTTGGTGTGTTCCATCTCTCTCATTCCTCAATGGTCTTTCTTGATTCTCTGATATTTACATGTGAATGAAAATTATCTCTAATCTTTCTGGTTCACCCCAATATTCTCTTGCTTCATTCTTTCTCTCCCATCCTCTTCTCCAGCTTCCCAAAGTTTGAGTGATCATCCTTTGTCTTTCAGTCTTATTTACCCAATATTTCTTTTCAGTTATTGTTCTGTTTTGTCCCCTATCACTCCTTAGTTCCATTCCTCACAGGATAAAATCACTCTACCAAGGACAAACTCACTATGGACAACTTCCTAGTCTATGTTGAATATTGTTATATGATTATAGATCTTCTCCTAGGGTTAGAAATACCAAATTAGTAGTTACCACAGATTGTCAATTTCTAGGCTATGCTTGATGATATCATTATTGCTAATTGTACTACTTTAGCCAGGATATCATACTTGCTGTAATCAATTGCTCACCCTTGTATGACAACACTGTGATAGTCTGGGCACATAGACATCCCCATGGTCCAGTGCCAAAGATCTGGGTTCTGAGCCAAATAGATAGCAACTCGTCTTCTCTAATAAAGTGGGAAGATAGGACCTTGATACAGATGCCAAGACCAACAGCCAGGTACACCTAGAAGACATCTTGGAGGAATACATATTTCCTAGAGATTCCTTGATACTAGTGATAAAGATACTTAACATAAAAAAATACAAACAATAACACAGAAAGCAAATTCAAATTAAAAATAGAAAATTACAAGGTGCTAAAGTAAAATGCAATCCCAGGCTTCAAGCCCACCCAGGACAAATCCAGGGGGATCTGAGGTAGAGGAAATTATGTTATCCATGTGAGTCTTCTGGAATGACAGCCGCAGAAATAAATATGTATCTATACATGAGTCTATAGAGGAAAACAAAACAAAAATAATTTCACAAGTTAAAAAAGAGGTGACAACCATAATGAAGGACCTGCTCAACAAATTTGGAGTAGACAGAGATTAAAAAATAGAGAACCATAGAAAAATGATGGAAACTATGAATGCCCAATATAGGAAGAAATGGAATCAATCCATGAAACAGATTCAAACAAATATTCAAACAAATGAAAAATTACATTGACCGTCTCTAAAACCATATGAAAGAAAGTGTAGATAGGCCTTGAAGACAAGATCACAGTTATCAACCATAAAAAAATTATCTATTAAAAATAGCAAGGGACCATGAAAAAACAATCAAACAACTGTGAAGTGATGCAAAGAACAGTGTAAGAGTGATTAGACTCAATGCAAAAGTTGCTAGCACAAATGACATAAAAAATTTTCACAGAAATAGTAGCAGGAAACTTCCCAAACATGGAAAAAGAATTTCACATACAGATAAGTGAGCCATGCAGAACTCTAATTAGTCATGACCAAAACAAATCTACACTACTAATCATTTTAAAAATTAAGATTCCAGAAATTCACTGATAGAACTGAATATTAAAAGCCATTTCAGAAAAAAAGGAAATCACCTATAAAGGAAAGCTCATCAGGATCACAGCAGGTTTCTCAATATAACCCTTAAGTCAAGGACAGCTTGGAGCAAAGTATTTCAATTCCTGAAAGAAAACAAATTCCACCCCAGATTGATGTATCCTGTAAAATTATCTTTCAGAAGTAATGGAGAAATGAAATACTTCCATGACAAAGAACAACTAAAGAAATTCATGACCACTGAACCAGTTCTATAAAGGGTTTTTGAAAGGTATTCTTGAAAGAGATAATAAAGGCTATAACTCCAAGAGCACCTGTAGAAAGAAGCTACCATGCATGGCAAGCAGAGGAACAGCACAGAGAACCATCTGCAGGAAAATAATATGACAAGGAAAAGCCAATACATATCAGTTATGACCATCAATGTAAACAGTCTCAATTCACTAATCAAAAGAAATAGACTGCTAGAATTGATCAAGAAACAAGATCCAACAATATGCTGCATTCAAGAAACACATTTAACTCAAAAAGGAATTCATAGACTCAAAGTGAATGAATGGGAAACAATAGTGCATGTGAAAGGAACCAATAAAAAAGCAGAAATAGCTGTTCTATTTGCAAACAATGTGAAATTCAAGCCAAGATTTATCAAAAGAGATAAAGTCATTACATAATTGCTAAAAAAACTCTAAGAGAAAGAGAAAACAATCAAAAATATGAATACCAAACACAGGTGCACCTGACTATATAAAACATATACTAATGGACATAAAAATATCAAATAAGTACTGACACAATTGTAACATGGAACCTTAATACACCACTGTCAAAAATAGATCAACTAGACAAAAAAATAACAAAGAAATAACAGAGTTAAATCAAACCTGTATACAAATGAACTTAGTTGATGTCTACAGAATGTTCCACCCCACAACATCAGATTATACATTCTTCAGAGCGACACATGGGACGTTTTCTCAAATAGACTACGCACTAGCCCATAGAACATGCTTAAGTAAATGCAAAGGAATTGAAATTATCAATACGTATTATCTGACGATAGTGCAAAAAATTGGAAATCAGTAGCAAAAAAACCACAAAAACTCAATAAACACATGGAAATTAAATAAAAACCTACTGAACAACAAATGGGTCACAGATGAAATTAAAGAAGAAATTAAACAGTACCTACAATTAATTAATAATGCCAATAAACATATCAAAACTTATGGGATGCAATGAAAGCAGTCGTAACAGGAAAATTACTAGTGGTGAACTCTCACATCAGGAAAGCAGAATGAGCTCAAATGAACAATCTAATGTCAAACCTCAAAATTCTGGGAAAACAAGAACAAGTCAAGGCCAAAGTTAGTATGAAAGAAAAATTATAAAGATCAGAACAGAAATTAATGCAATTGAGATTAAGAAAACCATACAAAGAATCAATGAATCAAAGAGTTGGTTCTCTGAAACAGTAAATAAAATTGATAAACCCTAAGCAAAACTTATCAAAAAAAAAAAGAACTGGCTTAAATTCATGCAACTAGGAATGAAAAGGGTGAAATAACAGTGAATTCTACAGAAATCCAGAGGATCATCAATACATACTTCGAGAACATTTCATGTAATACAATAGAAAACTCAGAAGAAATACACAGATGCCTAGAGACATATGAATTACCCAAATCGAATCAATAAGATATAAATATTCTAAATAACACAATATCTGGAAATTATATTGGAAATGTAATTAATGACTTATCTGCAAAGAAAAGGCCAGGACCAGATGAATTCACTGATGAATTCTACAAGAAATTTAGAGAAGATGTAATGCCATTACTCCTCACACTCTTTAATGAAACTGAAAGGGAAGTGATACTCCCCAAATCATTCCTTGAATCAAGTATTACCTTGGTATGAAAACCACACAAAGACCAAACCAAAAAAGAGAACTAGAGGCCAATCCCCTAATGGACATAGATGCAAAAATCCTCAATAAAATACTAGCAAACAGAAAGTAGCAAATCATCAAGAAGATTATACATCATGGCCAAGAGGGATTCATTCCAGGAATGTAGGGACAGTTCAGCATATGCAAATCAATGAATGTAATACACCACATCAACAGAGACACAGACAAAAGTTACAGGATTATCTCAATAGATGTGGAAATAAAATTTTGATAAAATCCAGCACTCATTCATGGTAAAAACCCTACAGAAAATCTGAATAGATAGTCTTTATCTCAATCTGATTGAAACCATCTAAAACAAACCAACAGCAAACATCATATTAAATGAACAAAAACTGAAAACTTTCACTCTAAAATCGGGAACAAAATAAGGATGTTCCCTACCACCACTCTTAATCAATATAGTTCTGGAAATGTTAGCCAGAGCAATTAGATAAGAGAGAGAAATAAAAGGAAAAAGAATAGGAAAGAAAGAAGTTAAATTATCGAGATTTATAACCAGATTCAGTCAGATAACTGGATACAAAGCCAACACTCAAAAATCAATAGAATCCCTGTACAAAAATAACAAACTCAGTGACAGAAAAATTAAGGAAATCATACCTTTCATAATAGCAATGAAAAAAATGAAATACTTAGGAATCAATACAATGAAGTAAAAGATCCCTACATTGAAAACTACAGTACTCTGAAATAGGAGATTGAAGAGGATATTAGAAAATGGACTCAGGAGGCTGAGGCAGGAGGATTGTTGTGAGTTCGAGACCAGCCTGAGTTACAAAGTGAGTTCAAGGCCAGCCTAAACTGCATAGTGAGACCCTGTCTCACAAAATAAGGCCAGGGATTTAGCTCAGTGGCCTAAATGCCTGACATGAGGTTGTGAGTTCAATCCCCAGTACCAAAAAAAAGAAAACAGAAAAAGA
>RJWM01050742.1:0-10660 GCA_004363535.1 Dasyprocta punctata
TAAAATCTACTCTCCTAGCAATTTTCCAGTGCTCAAAATGTCAAAAGCAATGATCACTGTGATATACAATAGACATCTTATTCCTGCTGAAATTTGGTATCTTTTGACATTTCTCCAACTATTTTCCCTGCAACCACTCCAAGCTCCATTAACTATTATCCTACCTTGCTTTTGAGTTCAGATTCCACAGAAAAAATATGATATGGTATGTTTTTTGTTTGTCTAGCTTATTTCTCCAGTATAATATCCTCCAGTATTTTCCATGCTATCACAAATGTCAGGATTTTTTGAAGATGTTTAAAAAAAAATGTCAGGATTTATTTCTACTTTAAGGCAGAATAGTATTCCTTTGGGGAAAGCACCTCATTCTCCTCATGCCTTGATGAAACCTTAAATTGATTCCATAACCAACTATGGTGGCTAATGCTGCACTGTGCATGGGATTGCAGATTTCTCTTGAAAAATTTGATTCATTTTCTTTGGCTCTATATGCAAAAGTAAGATTGCCAAATTATATAGTAGTTCCATTTTTAATTTTTAAGGACACTCCATGGTATTTTCCATAATGGCTATACCAATTTCCAGTCCCACCAACAGTGCACAAGGATTCCATTTTCTCCATATTCATGCCAGCACTGTTATTGCGCATCTTTCTAAACAGTAATAGCCATTCTAACATGTGTGGCTGATATCTCACTGTAGTTTATTTTTGCCTCTCCCTGTTATTTAGTGATAATGAGGTATTTTCATATATCCATTTATATATCATTTTCTTGAGAAATGTTTATCCAGGTCTTTTTTCCAATTTTTAATCAGATTTCACTTTTTTGCTAATGAGTTGTTTGAGTTCCTTATATATTTTGAATACTAACTCTGCTGGTCCATTTTCCGCTGCTATGACAAAATACTTAAAATAGGGTAATTTATAAAGAACATAACTTTATTTCTGACAGTTTCAGTGGGTGGGAAGTTTAAAGGCAAGGCCTGGTGACGGCTTCTTTCTGCATTGGAACATAGAACAGGGCATCACATTACAGTCGTGAGGAAGCATGGGAACTCATGTATCCTCTTTTTCTTAGAAAGCCACTAATCCCATCTTGGGAGTCCCATCCCCAAAATCACATCTAGCAATAAATATCCTGCCAAAACTCCACTTCCACATACTATCACCATCTGAATTTGAGGATTAACTTTCAAAATAAGAAATTTGTATTAACATTAAAATATAGCAAGGTTTTTATCAGGCATTTGATTTGCAAATATTTTCTCCTACTCCATAGGTTCTCCCATTACTTTATAAATTGTTAGGGACTTTTTATTTATTTATTTTTTTTTGTGGTGCAGATTTTTAGTTTGATGTAATCTCACATATCTACTTTCGCTTTTTTTAGTTGTATTTTTGGGTCCATAACGGCCCAGACCAATGTCATAGATCTTTCACCCTAAGTTTTCTTGCAGTAATTTTACATTTTCATTTGTTGAAAGTTTAAGTCTTTAATCCATTTTATGTTGTTATTTTTCTGTATTCTATGGAATAAGGATTTGATGTCATTCTTCTTCAGATAGATAATGCAGTTTTCACAACACTATTCACTGAAAAAAAAAACCTGCCCTTTTTCTATGTGTTCTTGGCCTCTAAAATACAACTGAGTGGACATGTGTAGATTTATTTTTGAGTTCTTTATCCTGTTCCATTGGCAAATGTGTCTGTTCTTACAGTAATGCCATACTACTTGGACTGTTTATTTTTGTAGTAGTTTTTTTTTAAATTTTTACTTTTATTAGTATATGTTTGCAGTATATAATATATTCATTCATTGTAGGGGGCTGATATCTGTACATAATACATCTTAACTTGCTTCACATCCTCTTTTCTTCCCTCCTTCTCTTCACCTCTTGGTCTTCTTTACATTTGCAAAAGGCCTATCTCCCTGTCTCCTTATGTATCTTTAACTTTGCTCTTTATTTAAACTCTAGGTTTCTCATATCAAAGAAAACACAGTATTTAAACTTATAGTAGTATATTTTGAAATCAAGTAGACTGATGACTCCAACTTTGTTCTTTTACTTATAATTTCATTTCTTTATCTACTTGGGGTCATTTGTGGTTGCAGATAAATTTAGGAATTCTTTTATTTCTGTTTTTTAAAAAGGTCATTAGAAGGATGGTGACTGCATTAATATGCAGATTGTTTTGACTAGTTTGAATATTTTAGCAATATTAATTCTTCCAATCTATGAACATAGAATATCTTTCCATTTATTGGATTCATGCTATTTTGCTTATCAGAGTGTTATGGTTTTCAGCATACATACCTCCTACATCCTTGGTTGGGTTTATTCCTACATATTTAGAGGAAGGATCAGCTAGTATAAATGGAATTTTTATTTGTTCTAGTATTTTATTGGTTAATTCTTTATGGTTCCATATATAAGATCATGCCATAAGCAAACAGGGCAATTTAACTTCTTACCTTCCAATTTGGATGCATTTTATTTCTTATTTATCTAATTGTTCTGGCTTGGATTTTTAGTATCATGCTGAATAGAAGTAGCAACCGTAGGTTTATTCTCTCCTTCCTGACGTTAAAGGAAAAACCTTCAGCTTTCCCCCTCTTGAGAAAGATGTTAGTTGTGGGTTTGTCATACAGCACCTTTATTGTATTGAAGTACATTTTTGTATGCCTATTTGTTGAGAGTTTTAATTATGAAAGGATTTTTAATTTAATCAAATTTCTCTGAATCTATGGAGATGGTCATGTGATTTTTGCCCTTCAGTCTCTTTTTGTGCTGCATCACATCTATTGATCTTTTTAGGTTGAACTAACCGTGAGACAAATCCCCCTTGATTGTGGTGAATGATCCTGTTAATGTGCTCTTGAATTCAATTTGTTAGTATTTTTCTGAGGATTTGAAGTCATTTTGATTTTGTCATAAATATTTAAAGTTTGCTAACTCATTAACACCAAATTCCTTTCTGTAGGGCGTTAGTCTCTCTTTCAGGATTAGCTTTATTTTGATGATATTTCTGGAAGACCTTAAAAGTATCTTGAACACATTCAGCAATCTGCCCTAATTACTGCTGATCATGATGGTGTGTGGTTTTTCAAAGCAAAATGTATTTCTCTAATTCTCCCTGCAATGGGAAAAAAATAAAGAACAACGAGCAACCCATCAATTAAGCTATAATTTAAGAGAAACCTCTTAAATTGCGTTCTTGGATCTACATTTATTCCAAAAAATGATTGGATTTGTGATAGCCTTCCATTCACTTAGAAAGCAAGTGTGAGAAATAGGAAGCTGAGTTAATGTTGCTGTCTCTACATTCTTTCATGAATCCACACTTTTGCAAAGTAGTATTTTAGTTTTAATTTTTAAATGTTTGATTTGGTTGAATAAAGAAGGTAAGCTAGTGAAATAGACTTTAAGATATTGACATTAACCTATGGAAGACATTCCACTACAGGAACTAATTTAGGTTCCTGCTGTGAAGGAAGGTATTTTGCAGAAACAATTAAGAACTCAAAACTTAAAAAAAACAGATTAGGTCTGGATGGGCCTGACCTAATTGTATGAAACTGCTAATGGCAGAAAATGTCTTTCTTCTGACTGGAGAAAGGAAAATGAAAGAAATGCTTAAAGAGGAGTAATTGAAATGTAGGCAGTTCTGCTGCTGGTGGGAACCCTGTATCAAAGACATTGGGTGGTTGCTAAGAGCTAAGAGTGACTCCTGGCTCAAAACTAGCAAGGAAATGGGGACCTCAGTCCTTCAAATTCAAACAGTTTAAAGCAAAAAAGTTAAACAAGGACAAACTTGAAAGCATGTCTTTCCCAGAACATAAAGACAAGAACTTATCCTGGTTGACAACATGATTTCAGTATGTGAAACATTAAACTTACTGTTAACTCACGAAGGGCATAATAACAAAACCACCATCAATGCTAAATCAAAATCTGACATGCTGTTACCCCATCAGATTCACTTGCCTAAAATTACCCCAGCCAAGTACGTTTAGAGTGAGAAAAAGCAGTATTACTTTATCTATTACAATTTTACAGGAAAGCTAATTAATTAGGAGTCTCTTGGGTTTCTTACCTTAACATTCATGTAGCTACAAATATAATATGACTAACTTTTATTCTTCAGGACTGCTGCAGCAGAGATCTATAATCTTGTAGGTTTATTTACAAGCCCTTGAAACAAGAAGTTTTGTAATGGAAGCATAGGTATTCACACATAGGAGCTCTGAAAATGCCATCATTTATCCACCAGGTGGTAAATTTCATTAATACTATATTTGCCAGAAAGTGTGGTTGAGCCAGAATTGCCTGCCCTGAGGGAGATAGGGGAAACTGAGTTACAAACTTGCTTTTCTTCCAGCTCTTTATTATAGTCTAATCAATTGCTTTCAAAGAAATTGATTTCCTTTGACATTCAGATTTTTTTCTTTCTTTTAAAAGAATAATATTTTCAGCTATTAAACACATCTGCCTCCTCCACATTACAATTTGGCTTCTGTTACTTTCCACTTCATAATTTCACCCAAAATACCTATGCAGTCAAATCTAGAGACTTAAGTAGTGGAAACAGTTAAGTCTTACTTGTTTTGACCTGTTTTGTTGGTGTTGGTTTCTCCAACGAGCTTCCAACTCCATGAAGATTAAGGGGCATAAATAAATTACAAGGAGGGCGTGCCCACATAATGTGCCAGTTATAGTTCCAGTCCATTCAGGAATCCAGTATGGATAAGCATATATCATATATTAGGTCCTGCTTGCTCTTTTTTCTCTACTTCCCATTGCTTATTTCCAATGCGAACATAAGATTTCATTCCAACGGGTCTTCAGGACACCAATAAGATTAAACTTTAGCACTTCATGATAAATTTATTTGTGCTTAATTTATTTGTTACTCATATAATTAAAATTGGTGTCCAATAAACATCTGAAATCGTAAGTTTTATTTTTTAGTCTATCCTAAGTAAGTGGTCTATGTTTTATTAATAGTCGATATTTCTATTCAGGGAATTTTGTTCTTTTATTTCAGAGTTTGAACCTTTTAGAATCAGTTTACTGTACTCTTGGAAAAGTCACATAATCGCGTCAAATAGCAAACATTCTTTTTGGTTTTTCTGAGATGGGCTAATTTTTTAGTCAAGAATTTGACAAATTTTAAAAGATCCTTTTTTCAGTATCACCCAGATACCTGAACTAACTTGAAAGCATCATGAGTTCCTAGAAACACTTCAGTTTTTTGTTCAAAATCGGTTCTTTAATATTTTGGCAGTCCTCTTCTAGAAATACCATTTCACTCTTTGTAAAGTAGTAAGAACAAGTGCCATATAGAAAATTAGATAAGACAAGGGAGTGTCATCTGTTATGGACCATATTAAAGAAATACATTTCACAGGGCATAATATTAGGTCTACAATCTTCACAAGAAGTCAGCAAAATATTACTTCCTTTTCAGGATCAACACTACATTTTTGGAGGCATTGAACCCAGGACATTTATTGTACAGTACTGCATCATTTTTTTTTCTCAGAAATCTAGATTTTCTATAGTTGGACACACTGACTGTTTCTAAAGCCCCAGGAGAGTACCCCAGTCATATAACTTTTCTCAGTCTCTCATCTGTGTGACATCGTTTTGATTTCCAAAGATTTCTCATCTTGATTTCACTGAACATGTCCTCTTTCACATCAGCCTTCACGCATCAAGGTCTCCTATACATTAGAAAGCTATTTTCTCTCCTCTTCCTTCCATAGTCACTCACCTCCACTCTCTCAATATTTGATACTGATTTTTACATATTAAATTCCTTTAAGTTCTTATGCTTTCTCCTCTTTCACCAGCAGTTACTCCATTATATGAGAGAAATCATATTTGGCAGAAAGAACACTTCCTTTCAAAACTATATGGACTTGGTATTTTCTAAAAGTGTAGCCTTAACCGAAGGTTGTGGCTTGTGTCCAGTTGTCCCCTCCAAAACCTCATGTGGTTATAGGTGGGTCATCTCAGAGGAGCCTGGATCTAGAGTACATGATACTGCGATTAATTTTATAATGCTGGGATTAATGGTGTACGATCACTAAATTAGCGCTCTGATTACTTTGGCACCGTTCTGGGTATGGATAATGGAAAGGCCCACCCTGGATGCTGCTGGAACCACCCAAAGGGCAGGTACAGTGGAAGAGATAAAAGAGAGAGGCAGGCTGCTGCTGCTTCTGCTGTTACTTTACTGCTCTGCTGTCTTCTGCCTGCCCTGCTTTGCCATGGACTGTTTCTTGTCTGCAATGCCCCTCTGACATGCCACCCTGCCTTGAAGTCGGCTAACTATGGACTCAAACCTCTGAAAACTGTGAGCCAAACTAAATCTTTCTTCCTTCAATTTGGGGTGTTGGGTATTTTGTCTTAGAAACAAACAAAATAATTAAAACAACTTAAAAATTTTGATCACTTATTTCTCCTCAGAAAATGGGAATAATTATTTGTATACCTCAGAGGTTGAAGTGACAATTTTTAAACTATTCAACTATGAAGATACTGGATATTTGTAACTTAGAAACTAGTCATTCTTTGTTCATTCATTGATTCATTGCTTATGTAATCAAATATATTAAAATTTGTAAAATTTTCTTTTCAGTACCATCTTAGTAGGTGTTCAAGGCCTAAGTACTACCTTGTTTTAGAATATTTTTGCTCACCAAAATACAAAATATTGGAGGACAGCATTTTTCTATTTTAATTAGTAGACCAATTAAAACCACAGTATTCTCTAAAAGCATGAATATTGTTATTAGTTGTTTTGTTCTGTTTTTTGGTTTTTGGGAGGTTTTTGGTACGGGAATCAAACTCAGGACTTTATACTTGCCAGGCAGGCACTTGTGCTGCTGAGCTAAATCCCCAGCAAACATGAATATTAAATAAGTATTATTTCCACAAGATAAAATAAAATCAAGAGCTAGAGAGTAATTTCCATCCACATATACTGAGAGCACTAGGATGCGGAGGCTAGAAAATTATTGAGGAAATGGTTACTTTATGCATGTAAATATTGGTGCCCTATAAACTCCAATATCACCAAGTTGTTCTAATCTTTTAAGAGTAGTTTTCTCAGCACCTGAGGAGCTGTCATAAACTCATCAATGATCATTGTCCCATAATCGGCATTTACAGACAGAGAAAATCTTGCAGCTGCATTGGACTATAGAAACAGTATGTATCTAAGAGATGAAGTCTTATAAATGCCTGAGAACTGGTTCATAGATAAGTACATTTTGGGGGCTAATGCTTATATAAAACAGATGGGAGGAAATGAGAATGTAGCAACAGAGATCCACCTTGGAAGTAGAGCGGCCAGCCCTCACTAGATACTGAGCATGCTGACACATTCATCTTGGACTTCTAGCCCCCAGAACTGTGCAATTATAAATTTATGTTCTGTATAAATAATTCAACATCAAGTATTTTGCTGTAGCACCACAAATGGACTAAGACAAGGATAGACTGATGACAGATCTGAAATTCACTAGAAGTATGCAAATAATTTCTCTTTACAGAAGGATTATGTTCAAATTCTTACTTTTTAATTTGCATTTTCTATTTTATTGAAACTTTCAATAATAAACATCTGTCACTTTTTATAATCAAGCAAAAACAATACATATTACCCTTCAGACACTTTCTCATATTATTTCTTTCCAGTTGTCAAAGAACAATTTGTTGCCAAATATCAGGAAATTAACAGCACTTATCACCAGCTGGTTATCTGCTAAGAGCAGTCACTGGACTGTAATCCACCCAGCATGAGATCGAAAACCTTGCAGGAATAAGGCTGAGGATTAATCAAACTTGAAAAATTAACATCTTAGGATAGCATACATCGAGCTGGCTTGCTCGCTGAGTACTGGATATTATTCCTGAAAATCCCATACTAATAATTTCAGAAACCACACCCTTTTATGACAGACTGCTGACAATCCAGTTAACAGAGCAAGAATTTCTTTCATTTGAAATAACTTCAAGCAAGCTGCGAGAATTAAAATTCGTTCTGTCAACTTGACTGTCTTGAGAGCCACCTGGGGATTGGCAGGACACGCTTCTCAGTACGCCTAAATAGAATGTGGAGGTGTGGCCTCGGTTGGTCTTTAACCCCTTTCTTTCTGGTGCTGTCTCCCTGCTCTGCTTCCCAGTTGCCATGACCTAAGCATCTTTGTTCTGCCACATAATTCTGCCAACCATGGACTGAATCCCCTGAAAACTATGAATAAAATTAAACCACTCCTTTTTTAAGTTGTGCATGTCATGTACTATTTCCCAGTAATAGGAAAGCTGATTAATACATAAAATATTCTTTCTTTAGTCACCATCAGATTACAGTGCAGACAGGACAGCACTAGACTGCATACATACTGGATTTACAGTGATGGAGGTCATACAATCCTCTCTAAATGCCCTTCAATTCAGGCACGAAAACCAACATACATATTGATTGATAAGATGTAAGCATGCATATTAATTTTAAGGTTTTATGGAGATGCTAAAAATAGCACCACATTTCCCCACTCAAACTCTGATCAATTAAAACCAATACAAAATATAAGGGTAGATAAAATTAAAATCAAGTAAAGCTCTTCCATTGGAGGGCAGAGAGGCTTCCCTTTACTGACCTTTCCTTTTACTGTATTGTGTAACTAATTTTGTTAGGAACAGTCCTCATGCTACTTAATATGAGGGTAGAAGTTTCCATTATAAAACTATTAGCGTGGAGAAGCAGAGTATAATTTTGCTCTCTTTGAGCATAGTGATACTACAGTAATGGCTCACAAATTATGTTTCATGTGCCAGCAGTTGAAACAGCACCTGAAAATTTTTTGAAAATGCAATTCATGGGCCTATGCTAGACTTTCTAAATCAAATCTCTATGGAAAGAGCCCAGCAATCTGTGTTTTCAGAATACTCTAGTTAACTGGCAGAAATAGTTTTAGTGCTAACTACCGCAATAGAATAACTATAATCTACAACAACTCATTATATATATATATCAAACTACAAACTGCAAGGAAAAAGACAGAAGTTTCCAATACGTAGAAATGATACAGGTTTAAAGAAATTGAGTGCTAATTAACCTGAAGTGATCACTACTCATTATATACATGTATCAAATGATCATAATGTACCCCTTAATATACAAATAATATAGTATATATATACACATGCACAAAAAAAAGCTTGTTAATTAAAATTTTTAAAAGAAATTATCTTTAGGAGATCTGGACTCAAACTAAAGTTTAAAAGTCACCTATGAAAGAGAGAAAATGAGCATGAAGTTAAACAACTCATGTTCATATTCTCTTTTCAATCTTCCCAATAGCATAAACCACTATACATTTGTGGAAAGAAGTGAGTGAGGGTAGGTGAGAGGTTAAGTGGGTTGCACTATTAAAACTCCATTTAGACAAAAGAATTATTGAGAGCAGAGAAGAACCCTTCCCCCTAATAGTCTTCTATAGCTGCTGGTTCTCCTAATCAGTATGTTTAAAGATTAAGCCTATAACGAAATAGGTGTTTACTTGTTCTCTTTGATGGTGATTACAAGATGATCATAGCAGTTTGAAAGAGATCACCTTATCCTATACGGAGCTTTCCTTGCCTTAGTGCCTCCTTTGAACCATCAGTGGACACTGAAGATTTTATTTCTCAAAGTTCTGAAAAGATTTAAGATAACAATTCTTTAAATTGGTTAAAGAAAACTTTAGAATTATGACTGACCCCTCCAAAATAAAAGGTTGAGGGCCAATTACTAAATGTCATGCTATGCATGAGTTTATTTATGTACTTTTTTTACAGCAATGAAGTAAAATGTTTATTCTTAGGTCTAGAATTTTTAAAGTCTTAACACACAATATTTATTTAACAGACCCTCAGCCAAACATGGGAATTGAATTCAAAGTATCTACTTGCAGCACATCAAATAAAGAACTATTTAACCATCCAAATACTCTTATTCTTTAAATAAGAGAAATTATGACCCAAAATCCTTTAATAATGCAATAATTCATATAATGAATGAAATTATAAAGCCTGGAGATGCTTATATAGTAGTGCAAACCTGTTCACTGTCCAAGCTCTCTGTCCTTGTTAGAGAATGGGTTTCACTGTGCTATCCTGTTCTACAAACTGTATGTCTAAGGAAACTCTGCTCCTAACCAGAGGCTATGTAAGATTGTACTTTAGATATGTTGAACCAGGTAGCACTGAGAAAATTAAATCTCAGTAGTTTCACATGTCAAATTCTACTTAGAATCAGCAAGTCTCCAGTTGTACTTGATTCGTAAGTTTATTAGAACACGGGGCTTTCTAGTGATGTTGCTTGTGTAAAAGAGAAACTTAGATTGCACACCTGCTTTTAAATGCTTTGAAATAGAGGTGACATATAATGTTTTTCATAGCCCACTAGAGAGAACTAGTCACATAGTTACTATGGAGGGGAAAGGATAGAGAATACAGAATAATACATGAGGTCTCATAAACAGCTAATACCTTTGTCGCATATGTTTATATTTTAATAAACACTATTAATAAACCCATTTGCCCATAAGATATAGACCATATTTACCTATATAAATTTATCAGTAATGATAATGATAACGTTGTT
>RJWM01050743.1:0-10658 GCA_004363535.1 Dasyprocta punctata
TGTGGATTTAGTGTGTTAAGTAACAAATCCAACGCTGTGGAAGTTTTTTTTCTGATAAGCTACTGGCTGTAAAAAATTTGAGCTAGAATTCAAGGCCATTCATTCAAAATTTAGGGTGTTCTGAAATAGAAGATGTACATATCATCTTGTCTAGTAAGTGAGTTGTGTGGGAGATTTTTCTTTGCAAATTGAATCATTGAACACCAGTGCTCTTATAACTGAATTTGAAATAATTTAACTGGTAAGCCATTGGAAGTAATAATTTTTCTTTCTTGAAGGAAACATCTTTTATAACTATTTGTAGCCTAGTTGTTGTGTGGGTTACATATCTTAATCAGTAAAGCTATAATAACTATCTTGGGAATTTGTAGAGACTCTAATGCTAGCTAAAAGTGAACTTTCTGATCCTTCTAATGGTTCTATAATATCAGGTCAGTTTCTACCTCATACCATCTATCCACCAACTCTCACTTACCTCAGAATTTTATACGTGTGTATGTCTATAGATCTGTATCTCTCTGTATTTCTAAATGGTGTCATTTAGAAATTACTTTGATAAAGCTTCTGTTTTCTTGGAAAAGAGGAGTGTTGGAAGGGGTCTGCTTTTGTGCATCATCTACTTTCCATCTTTGGCAATGTATTTAATCCTAAATAAGTGGTACAATATTCCTCAAGTCATCTAGAGTTTTTCAGAAGACACATGGGTGAGACTAAATTAACAGTACTCATATCCTTGCTGTTGTTTATTTGGCCTCTGAAAATTGCCATAATATGTGTAGTAAAGAAACACAAGACATCTGCCTCATTTCTATCTTTTTTTTAGTTTTCTCAAACTCATTTTTTTCTTAAAGACTTTTAATAAAGAAACATCAAAAGGTGATTAGTAACTTCAGAAAGCACCTATACCATAAAAGTAGCACATTTTACAATGAATAGAGATAGTGCATCAATTATTTCAAAATCAGAAATAAGGACATTCACTATCTTCACTATTCTGTCACATTAAACAAAAATTCATGTGTAAATTAAAGCAAGACAGAAAAAGGTGACATAAGCTGTGAAATGAAAGAGATAGCTGGGCATGGTTGTGCTAATTTCTTAAAGGTCAACTTGAATTTCCCACTCTCCCATATATAGTGGTATACACTTTGGAGTAATGGGTAGAGTGTTGTGAGTTTTGAATGACTAGCAGTCCTTCCAGTGTAGAAGGAGATATAGCCCCTCAAGATGCATATGCTGACACTATTACTACCATCCTTCAACAGGAGTCTAATGCTACAGAAAGGTATTACATGGTTATAATTTCTCTCTCTCTCTCAGTGTTTCCTAGCTTCTGGATAGCACTGTTTCTTTCCTAAACACGTAACTATCTGTCTGATTTTGCCCTTGCAGCTGTGTTGTAATGCAGACAACTCGGGCTGACACACACAGTTTCTCTCATGACAAGGATTAATTGTGATTTATGACCATTTACAGGATGCTACTGATGTGGGGAAGGGTACGTTTTTAGCTAGCAAGGCTACATACTTTCACTTGGCAATAAAATTATGTTAAAAATATGTACCAGGGGCAAAAAGAGGATCCTTACTGCTATTTTCTTTTTTGTGCAGACCCCTTTGGCTAACTTTCTATAATGTTCATTTAACATGTTTGTATATTCAAATCACCTTCAAATGTATTTAGCATCTGTCTCATATAAGGTATTTGTTCGCTAAAGGGAAAATTTTCCTGAAAATCCTGATGAATAGAATTGGAAAGTTAAAATAAAATACATGTTTATTTGGGTCTTTGCTTGCTGTAGTTGAATAAAAATAATTATGAAGCAGTGCATGTTTGTCTCCAAAAATTTGTCTTGCTTATCAAGTGGCATGTCAGCTAAATTTGAAGGGAAGATATGGAAACATGCATTCAATTTTAATGCTAATATGAATTTCTATTTTCATCAGAAATTCCCACAGACTTTATTATAATGTATTGTAATACAGACCTAGGTTTAGCTCTGAATACCAGGACAAAAAAGATGGATTACAGACATAATAGATTCTGTGAAAACACAGATTTTTACTGAACTCTGAATGTCTCGTGGTCCTTGACAAGTCTGTATTAAATGTGGAAGAACCGGGCCTCTCATTGCTTAGGATCTGGTGACCTCTATTACTCTGATTACTTTGACACAACCTATAGTGCATGAGTAAGGAATTGCTTAATATTTTGGGCAAGATTATTTATTCCTTATTTTGTGTACTAATGGTTCTTTATTTTTTCATGGTTTTCTTGCATCCATAGTTTACTGAAATGAGGTACTGAGTTAATAACACTTTTCTGAGCATCACCACAGTTTTTAGAACAAGTCAAAGTCTAATTGGACATGTTCATTTCATTAGGTCTGACTTCCTTACGGAGCCTTTCTGAAGCTCAATAATTAGATAATCTGATGTATCGTTGGCCCAAATTTAGTCATAGGAGGATACCTCCATGTAAAGAAGACTGAGAAAGTAGAAATGTTTTAAAAGTGGTGACATCTGAATAGAATCAAGAGGTCTGATAGTAAGAAAAAGGCTACCCAAGCAGTGCTTTTTTCCCCCTACCTCTCATTTCCTCCCAATACTTAGAAGTAAGCTTCATTATTTTCCTTTTTTTCTTGACCTCTGTAAATAGTGATGTTTGCACTTCATGCCTGTCTTTCTGAGAAAAGGATCCTTTAAGTCCTTTGTTTCTTTTAACTGCATTAGCTTTTTAGGTATATCCTTGAAGCAAAAATTTTTTTAAAAGTGTGTTTCATTTCCATCCCTTCCTCTCTTCCTTCATTTCTCCTTTCTTTGGAGTTCAGATTTTAATTTTCAGTGCTAATTATCTGCACAAACTGATTCATGCAGAAACACATAATTTTTAGAGGAAAAGGAAACCTGGGCTGGAAGACTTGGATGTGTGGACTGAGAGAGGCAGAAGTGATGCCCAGCAAATATGACTGCTACTAGAAAGACAGGACATGGATGCTGGGAAAGCAAATGATAGTTATCCGTTCTAGAGGATTTATTTGGTTTTCTAGAAACAAACAAACAAAAAATTTCCCTTCGTTTTCTACTTATCTTTCTTTAAACACATTTCCAGGCATAGTTGACATAGGTGGTTCTTTTAGTATAAAACCCCGTGTGGTCTTTCAAGTGTGAGGCTGTATGCAAGCACTTTTCTAAGATATTTATAATGTATAACTGCCTGTGTCTCTTTAAAAAGAGAGTTTAGTGTTTGCCTCTAAGAAAAACCTGCAGATGTGGTCAGAATGTTTATGCCCGTATCACCCTAAACGCGCCTGATGTCCTCAGATGTGGTCAGAATGAGGGAAGAGGAGGTTTTCATTTCCATGCAATTGCGAATTTGGGGAGGTAGTTTAACTCTCTGGGTCATATTTTAATATCTTATCCTTATGGATGGGAATGCTGATTTTAGCATATAAGTTGTATTCGTGGAAGACTTTAGGTTGAATAATTTAAGAAGGATACTGACGTGAATAAATCTCATTCAGTTTCCACTCGGTTGCTGGGTGTCCCAGGGTACCGAGTTTGACCTGGGGTGAGGAGGCTGCGCCTGTGCAATTGCAGCAACTCCGAATTATCCAACATCATTGGTTTTTGATTGCTGCTGGCTGGTTGTTTCTCTGACTTTCTAAAACCTAAATACCCTACATAATCACAGACTCATACTCATGAGTATCTTTTTGATAGCATACTCTCCTTTTAAAAGAAAAGAAAGCAAGAAGGTCAAGTGAATTGCTTCAACATGATGTTTGGGTCCTTGATTCTATTCTCTCTGGCCAGTGTTCTGCTCTAGTGTACTAAATTTCTCAGGAAAGATGAGACTGCGCTTTTTTTTGATTTTTATTTTAACTAGAAGGTGCAATAGAAAATTACAGCTAATGTGTAACTAAAAAATCATTGTAGTAAAAGATATGTTACTATTAACCTTCTTCAAAATATCTCCCCTTACTTCATATACGCCTATTCCATCATTTCTGTCACTTTCTGAAATAGTTCTGGAAGTCCTCTTTCATGAGTGTCTTCAGTTGCACTGCCATGGCTGCCTTGATGTCCTGAATTGATTAAAAACATTTACCTTTCTTGGTTATTTCGACTTTGGAAAAGAGCCAGAAGATGTACAGTGCCAGACCTAGTGGAAGAGGTGGTTGAGGATACATCTTAATGTTTTCACTAGCCTGCTTTTCCTTTGGATAGAACTTGGTAGTGGCATTTCTAGTATTTTTTTTTATCATATCTCATAAAGACATTCATGAAAGAGGACTTCCAGAACTGGTTCAGAAAGTGCGAAGATTGATGGGGTATGTATGTTCAAAGTGTGAGGAGGTATTTCCAGGGGGATTAAAGACATTGCCTCTTGTACTATAATAATTTGTTTTATTTTAACATACATGATATTTTTTGAACACCCCTTATATGTCTTCTTTCTTTGTGGTATTTAACAGACATAAAATCCATTCATATATGAACCAACTTTTAGATTTAGTAAAAGGCTTATTGATTATGGAAGTAATCGGGAGGGTGAGGTCTGTGTGACAGTTTTAGGTAAGTTATACAAGGGGAAAATGGTAGACTGGGAGGAGTTTACTAGTTGAACATACATTTGTGAAGTTTGTGATTTGGTTTATGGCTCTTATTTTGTCTATATTGCATATTAACAGGGCATTTGTCCCTGAAGCTGCCGAACATAAAATATGAATCATCAGATAGGAAGTGTTATTAATCATGTGAACAAGGGCAGTTCCTATTACCAAGGAGCTGAGTGTGTTCATGTCCTCCCCTGTAGCCTCTCTCCATGGAGACTCATCACACATGTGGCTAGCATGTTCAGATTTCTGTGTTGCTTGCTTGGGGTGACACTTTGTTTAGCCCAAGTAATTACGTGTAACATAACATTACACACAACAATCAAAGAGGCCATCTTCCATTTCTCTATCTCAGACACCCAAGGTCACCCCACAGTGCCACTTTGTTGATATTCTTACTCCATTGTGACCACGTTCTAAATGTCAAGTCAGCATGATAAAGGGTTATATTGCTGTGAATTTATCAGTTTCTTTACTTGAAAAAATTTAAAAACATTGCTGAAACTTGATTCTTTATTTAACATCAATATAAAAATTACTGGAGAGAGAAAGAAGAATCTAGATTCTTCCCACAGAACTTAGGACATACAGACCAGAAGTCCAGATGGGAACCTGGGTTATGTGAACCTTGGGTAAATGAGGATGGAGAGTTAAGGTGTGGAGAGAATGACACTTCACTGACGAAGATGAACTAGTAGCTAAATAGGTTTGTTTCACAACGAAGAGTCTAATTTAAGCCCTTTGTTTTTGTGTTTTTTAAAGATATTTTTTCTTTTTTCTAGCCTGATGTCCCAATTAAATGGAAGAACAAATTTATGTTGTCTTTAGAATGATGCTTCTCAAGTTTTGTGTCCATCTAGATCACCTGATCACCCTGTGGAAATGCAGATTCTGAATCAGTCATGAATCAGTCACGAGCCAGTGGTTCTCAAAGTGTGTTTCTTACAGCAGCAGCATGCATGCCACCTGCGAGCTTATCAGAACTGTCAATTCAGGAAATGAATTTGAATTTTAGAGGATCAGCCCAGAAACTGTTGTAACAAGCTCACCAGGGGACTCTTACTCACTGAAACCTTGAGAATCACTGACATGGAGGAGGTTCTCTGGTATTTTCCCTGGGACTCTGGGATTTTCTATTCTGTGATTAAACTTTGCATTATTCAGTCGAATACTTAGCAGTTGAAACAGGTAAGCAGAGATCTTACTTTGGGTCCTCATTGACCATTAGTGTTCTGCAAGTTTTGACTGCCTCTATTCAAGTCCCACCAAAATCTCATGTATTCAGAGCTGGAGTTTTTGTTAAGGGGTTGGATGGGGGTACTGTGGGGATGCTGTGCTCATTGTGGGTGAATCAATTTGTGTGTTCATAGCTGAATGTGCTGTTAGGCAGGGCCTGGTTGGAAGAGGTGGGTCACTGGGGGTATGACCTGGAAGGGTATATTCTTGTCCATGGCCTTTGGAGAGAACAGAATATTTGAAGTTTAAAAGTTGTATGTGTTGTAACATTACAAAAGGTAACATGTACCTTTTACAAAGCCCTGTCTTCTCTGATCACTGTGGGTTGAGCTGCTTTCCTTTGCCAAGTCATTTCTACCTTGAAACCAGCTTGCCATGGACTAAACTCTCTGAAAACTTGAGCCAAAATAAACCTGTCTTCCTTAAATTGTGATTATGAGGTATTTTGTCCTAGTGATGGAAAAGTAACTAAGATAAAGCAAATATGGCATTTCATGGAATTATGTATATCATGACCATAGTTAGACAACATTACATGTAAAATGAGTAATGCTTTAATAGAATGAAGGAAAATCTACCTAAATGCACCATAACAAAGTATTTTTTTGTGTATTTTAAAGGGGATATGGATATTATATAGATTTCATATCATTATATTAGCTTAACCCCAATTCATATTTATCTTTAATCTAATAAATGGCCAGGGAGCCCTGTTACTTAGATTCTGTGATTAAACAGCTTTGATATCCCAGCAGATTCAAATGTGTTTCTCCATGTGTTGATGAATGCTGCTGTTGCTGTTAGAACAAGAAGAAAATTTCATCATAGAGATTGAGTTTCCTAAATTGTTCTTTTAAGGTACTTGCAAATGGCAAGTGTTACCTTTTTTTGTGTGTTTTGTTTTAAAAGTGTTACCTTTTATGTTTCAGTTACTACAACTTTTAATCTTGGAAAGTTTTGTTGTTTTCCTCCAAAGGCAGTAACTGGGAAATGCACATTGGATATTATCATTTTTCAAACTGTTTGCAAGATTTCCTGTATAAATGGGCCAAGACTGTTTACACTTTTCCTTTGAGAAGGTTTAGTCTTGAAGAAAGGATTCATTTTGTGAGTCTCTATAAATCAATGAGGCATGTTCAGAATTTGTAAGGTTCTGAACAAGTGTTCCAAAGAGAGGTATGTACTAAATACAATACTTAACTGCTAATTATTATATTATTTCCATCCATATCTAGTCTAAATGTAAGTAGTTATAAGAATTTTAACTCAGATTTAAAAGTGATGCATATCATGTTATAAGGTCTTTTATACCAAACTCACATAATGTGTCTGCTAAAAGTTTGTAAACTTTCCAGAAAATACATTGTGTCTGTAGCCCTCATTACAACTTACAGAAATTTACTCATGTTATGCAGAAAATTGGAAAGGAGCAGATGTTTATTCCTAAACTAGAATTTTGAAGGCCAACAATTAAAATAAACATGTCTCTGCCAAAACTTGAACTAAATTAAAAAATTTAGCATATAAATTAAAGCTTACTTAAAAACTAAATTTATGAAGGAAATACATTTGTTTTGCATTACTGGTTTCAATTATTCTGAAAAGGCTTTTACTTTTATGGAACATTGAAGATTTAAAAAAGTTTCCAACAATTTATTGGAAAATTGCACTGTTTAAATGAGTTATGAATGTCTGGCTTAAATATATGAATTATTAGCACATAGTTGATGAGCTTATAGAGACATGTTAAAGACATCATTATTCTCTAGTTTATGTACATATTCCTGTCTTCAGGAAATTGATCTATATATGTAAACTAGGTGAAGCTATGAGCTGAGAATGTTACGTAGTTTTCTCTTCTTTCCCATTCACTTGCTCTCTTTGTTGGGGATCTCAATTTTGAGTGAATTCTTTGTAGTCCAGTATTTGTGTTCTTAAGTTACTGCCATAGAATGAAAGATAGTATGTTCTTGATTTTAGTATTTCTTTACTTTTATCTGATTTAGACAACATTGCCCAATTAATTTGTCTTAAGCTTTTAACTAAAACTTTCATTGACTCCTGATAACGATTCCTAGGATTCTAGGACCTCAGTTTCTACCTTACTTAAATCAGTGTTTAACTCTTCTTAAACATCACTCATCTGTTTCAACCAACTTGATGACTTTTCTTTCTCAACCTCAATCAGGGTCATGTAGTTGCTTGTCTTATGTTTCCCTTTCTTCCTGAAAAAGTCCAGTCAGATGATCAAATATGCCTTCACGAATAGAAGAAGGCAGATGCAACTGAGAATAATTAGAGGAAATTTATGTGTTTAACTTAACAATTTTAAAAATTTAACCAGTTTATTGAATTCTTTCACCATTACACAACATGCTTCTGATGCAGAAAATGCTAAACACAATTTAATCCTTTCTAGATAATTTAGGATGAAGTTATGCACAATATAAACATTAGCTGTAATATAGCAATTTCTACAATGTGTAAGGTACTAAGGACTACTTGTTCCCGGATTAAATCGACCCAGGCTGTGCTTTCCTTATTTTTTAATGCATCTTGTCTTTTATATTTTTCTATTGTTTGTCCTCACTGCTGTGTCTATCTCCAGATGGACGTACTGTACTTTCTTTCATAGTGTGATTAGTTTGCTTTTGTTTTATTGTAGGTTGGTAGAACTTACACAGAATTTTTTAACATAAGTAAAAATCAATAAGACTCTGAATAAGGTCTAAGACTTTTATAAATAAAATGCACGAGTACATTTTTTGGGGGCTGGTGGGTACCATTATTATTTGCTTCTGAATTCTTATCTATGATCTATATAATACAGAATGTTATTAAATATCCTCCAAGTGAGGTTTGGGTTATAAACAATATTTCTCTAATTTGAATGGTAAGGGTGTGGAAAGCTGTGTAGTGATGTGATAATTATCAAGTGATAGCCATTCAAATATTGATTTATTGACCTGTAATCAATGTCTCCATGGAATCTTAACAGTTCCTATTAACATTTAGGACTCTCTTTGGTTAGAAAAATTAACGTGATTGCATTTCTCAGTTAAAATTCTGGTTAGCTTTTCAGATATATATGTATTTCTGATTGTTTCAAGATAGTCTTCAGATATTTAAAAATAAAATTCCACAGTCATTTCATATAGCAGGTAGCCACTGAGGAGCTGTTTTCAAAAGACTGAAGGCGGCTGGGTGTGGTGATGCATGCCTTTAATTCCAACACTGGAGGGAGGTTGAAGTAGAAGCGTTGTGAGTTGCAGGCTGGTTTACATAGTGCGACCCTGTCTTGAGAAACTAGGGCTGGGAGTTTGGCTCAGTGACTTAAGCATCTGTCTGGCAGGTGTGAGGTTGTGAGTTTGATCCCTGGTGCCACCAAAAAAACCCAAAAACAAAACCAAACAAAAAAACAAAAAAAAAAAAAAGAAGGCACTGTCTCTCCTTTGCTTTTTTTTTCCCATCTCATCTCTGTATCTCCTTTGCTCTTTTATCTTTCCTGTCTCTCCCCTCCTGCCAGCCTTCTTGCCCCATCTTGTTGCCATAGGATAAGAGATGTGATGAAAGCTGGAAAATAGTAATTTACGGAGAAAGCCTGTGTTCCATGCTTTATGAAAATAAATTGTAGAAAATTAATGTTATGACAAGATGATTCTGTTTTGATGAGTCAAGTCACTGAAATGCTATGAAGCCCTGCTGTTTCTCCACTGAAAGAATTTCCCCCTCTGTAGTCTGTATTTGTATTGCTGGCTTTCTTCCCAATTAGTTTTAACTAAAGGGCAATAATTATGGAGATGGAACTTTGACCTACCTTGTGAACAACCCTTTTCTTCTATTTTTCTACCTGCTGTATCTATTATTATCATTCTCCTTCTACAAAGTAAATCTCATGTAATTGAGATTCCTACTTAATAAAAGAGGTCATCAAAAGTCAAAATAAAAACTTTAAAGCAGCTATGTTGCCTCCAAATAGCAATGACAATGAAGAGTGCAGTTATTCATTTTACTTTTGATTACTGCATTCAAGTAAGTTGTCTAGGCTAATTTGGATTTATGGGTTCTTGTATCATCTCAAATTCCATAGTGCAAAAGCAGCAAGTTAAATTACATTTTTACCTTTAAATTTTTGAGTGGCTTACATGGATAATGTGTTAACATAGTTCAAAATTTGAGAGAGTATGTACTAAAAAATTTCCTTTTACATTCCTTTCTTCCTAGCTCTCTTTACCTCCTGTCCCCATGGAAATTGTTACCAGTTTCTGATGTGTCACATACTCAAACTAAAGTCAGCATAGATTTCCAGTCCTGCACTCTTTACAAAAATGTAGCACATTTTGCAAATATTTTTCTTTTAAGAATACCTTGAAGTGATACGCATTCAGAAAACTTTCTTATTTTATTGTTGTGTATTGTTTCCTTGCATTGATGTACCATAATATATATTAGTGATTTCCTTGTTTATGACTATTTGTATAATTTCAAATCTTCTGATAATTACAAGCAGTACTATAAAGAATAATATTATAACCCACAATTACATACTACAGGATAAATTTCCAGACCTGGAGTTGCTTGGTTAGAGTACTGTATTGAAGTATATAAATATTGTTGGAGATTGTCAAATTGCCCTCTTTAGAGACAATATATGACTTTTCATGTCCCTTTAGATTCTGTCAACCTTTGGAATTTTTCCAATGTGATACATAAAATATAATATATGAGTGATTTGTTTTTTTGAGGGTTGAACTTCATTTTCTTTTTCTTGGTGCTGGAATTAAACCCAGGGCCCAATACACGT
>RJWM01050744.1:0-10664 GCA_004363535.1 Dasyprocta punctata
TCGCAGTCTGGGACAGGGGGACGGGGGCCCCTTCACTCCTAGAAACGCTTCTCTGTCCCGGCCTCCGAGGGTTCCTGTGATCTACACTTCTGGCCTCGGCTTCCCGTCTTCCAGCTACACCCTCACCCCAGGGGCTCACCCAGGGCGAGGACTTTGACAAGTAGCCACCAGCAAGTGAGGTCCACATGGTTCCCTCACCTCCAGCTCAGCCGCCTCCCACAGCTCTGGCCCTGCGCGCCTGCCTGGTGCCTGCCCGACACCCCCGCGGTGGCCCACAGCAAACGCGAGCTCAGGGTGCCCCGCCCCGCTCCTGACTCCTGCCCCGCCTCTCGCCCACCTGTGCTTGGCGGTCGTCTCCACTGGGCCACGGCATCCTGTTGGCTTTGCTTCCCAAGCATCCCTCAAGTTCATCCACCTCTGTCGCCATGACTACCACCCAGGACCAAGGCCCGGCCCCTGCACATCCCGCCCACTGTCATGGCTTCTTACCTGACCTCCTGGCCTCCGTTCCGGGGCTCCCCTGCCCACTGAATTATGGACCCACACTTCAGCAATTCATAGGAGATCATGGCAGTCTTCCGGGTGAACCCGATGGGCTCACAGGACACAGACAAACTCCGCAGCCCTGGCATCCCTGTGAGCTTAGCCTTTTCTCGTCTCCAGTCTGGCTCTGGCTCCCCGTCCCCGGGGCTCAGCCTTAGCCCTCTGTCTGCCTGGAACGCCCCTAGCCCTTAGGCACTGGTCCTTGAGAATTCTGCTAGGTGACGTCTGCTACGGCATCTCCCACCGGCCAGCTAGAGCACCGCCCTGCTGGGGCAGCTCACAGCCGCTCTCCTCCTGGCATCGTTGGAGGCTGGTTGTGTTTGTTTGTCCACTTTTGTTTTTGTTGTCTTTTGTTTTTTGCGACAGGATCTTGCTATGTAGTTCAGACTGACCTTGAACTCACAATGCAGCACAGGCTGGCCTCTAACTCATGGCAATCCTCCTGCCTCAGCCTGCCGAGTGCTGGGATTACAGGCGTGCACCATCACGCCCAGTTTATAGGCTGTTTTATGGCAAATAATGCTCATTCAGAGGAATCAAGGGCCTTTTCTAGACCCCAAGCAATGCACCAAAAATTAATGGTGAAGTGAAGCACTGAATTGTTAATCGCTATTTCACTGTGTACAGGAATGTTTTCGTGCCATGGGCTGCCCTCACCAGCCTGTGCCTCTTCTCATCAGAGATGCGTCCCCGGGGGAAATTAGAGAACAGCCACATCCGTTGCTTCTTGTGGGCACCAACAAAGATAAGGCGGGCGAGCGCTGTGGGCAGAGACAGCACGGCAGGCCTGCTGCGGCTGCGATGCCAGGCGGAGATCTTATCGGTGTGTGCGCGGCTCCACTCTGCCTTAGAAAACATCTTAATTTCAATACTGCTGACTTACAAAATCTCAGGGATTGTTATTTGTTCTGGTGCTCTGTGTTTTGAGAGCCTGTCTCCACGGTGACTACAGAAGCCCTTCCCTGCTACAGTCACACAGAAAACCAAAGATATTCCCGTTACACTGTATCAAGACATACCTATTAATTACACTGTATTGAGGCACACCCATGACATTGTATCAACAGGGAGCAGAGACCTTTATTTTATTTTATATTTATTTTATTTTTGTCTTTTTGAGATAGGGTTTCACTATGTAGTTTAGGCTGATCTTGAACTCACTTTGTAGCCAGGCTGGCTTTGAACTCATGGCAATCCTCCTGCCTCGGCCTCCCAAGTGCTGGGATTACAGGCATGTGCTATCATGCCAGGCAAGCAAACCCTTTTAAAGTCGTTGTCGGATAGTAAGCAATATCCCGGCCCTACTAGTGAAACCTGGGATTCCAGCCTTCTTTTTACAGTTGTTTTTGTCTTGTTTGCTTATGGTTTTGTTATGGTTTTTATATAACATGATCCATGCCAAAGATTTCTTTTCTAGCCTGTTATGTTTTGTATCAAAGCACAACTGCACACTTTCATCCAGGATGAAGACACGCTGTTGTCTTATCACTCCACAGTTTTGAGTCAAAAATGTCATCCATAGTTTTCTTGTTTGAGTCCTTGCATGCATGAGACTCCTTCACCAACAGGGCAGTTTGGCTGCATGCACAATTTTCTAGTTCATAGGAAAACCAAAGGGCAGCCAGGTGAGATGGCCCAGGCCTATAATCCCAGCACTCGGGAGGCTGAGGCAGGAGGATCGTTACAAGTTCAAGGCCAACCTGGGCTACAAAGTGAGCCCAAGTTCAGCCTGAACTGCAACTGCATAGCAAGACACTGTTTCAAAATGACAAAAAAAAAAAAGAAAAAAAGGAAAAGAAAGCGAAATGACTCTGTGGCTTTGAATTTGTTTTTCTCATAAAGCCCAGAGTTTCACACTCTTGGGCTGTGTTTCTTTCTAGAATTTTATTCTGATCTCAAATTAAATCATTCCCAGGATAAGTGGACAGGGACTGAAGAAACACATTAGGCGCTCACGTCCGTGCTGGCAGGCCTGGCACGCTGTCTAAATCGTTTAGCACATCGGCTGCACAATATTGTGATACTGCGGCAGCCTGCCATTTGACTGGGGTCCAGCGTGCTGTGCTAATTAATCCATAGACGACACTGACCACTTCCCATCTGTCTCTTTTGCTGGCTCTCCCTCTCTCTCTCTCTCTCTCTCTCTCTCTCTCTCTCTCTCTCTCTCTCTGTCTTTCTGAGGCAGAAGGCCCTGCCAAAGAACAAGGCCACGTCTTTCTGCGCCTACTTTAATTCATATGCTGGTGAGGACTTGTGGCGTTGCATGGCTGTCTCTGGCAGCCCATGGATGAGTCCTGGTGCCTTGGCAGGTTCCAGGCTACCCGCTGTGGCCCCTCTCATCCTCCTCCCTCCAAACTGTTCACATCTGTGAGTGAGGCCAGAGAGATGTGCAGGAAGTCACCCTCGATCTCGGCACCACAGGAAGTCAGTCATCGTTTAGGTGATGTTCATGCCCCACAGCGACCCCGGTGCCCAGCTGGCAGTCTGGGTTACGCCTCTCCTCCTGGAACGAACCCTCCCCGACCCTCAGATGGCCCTGAGCTGGTCCCTGCCAGTTTCTGGAAAGAAGGGGGTGCCCCGCCTGCCTTAAAAAGAGAAGCTTTTAGAGTCAATGTGATTTTTATAGATACTGTTTCCCCTGCCTTGCCTCCTTATTGTGAAAATTCTAGTATTGAATCTAAGCATTTTCCTTTTCCCCCAATAATACAACCTCAGTGGAAAACAGCTCTTATCAACTTTCTTCAGGGACCGTGACAATGAAAACGAGTCAAAGGGCCACAGGCCCCTCCGTCCACCTCTAGGGCGAGCCTGTCCCATCTGCCAGGACAGAGAGTGCCCACAGTCTTGGTTAAACAGAGATTTCTTCACGGCTTTCTTTCCACCCACTCATCCGTTCATTTAGAATCAAAGTTGGGGGCACACGCCTGTAATCCCAATACTTGTGAGGCTGAGGCAGGAGGATCGTGGCAATTTTGAGACCAGCCTGGGTTACAAAATGAGCTCAAGACCAGCTTGAACTGCATAGTGAGACCCTCTCTCAAAAAGACAAAAAAAAAAAAAAAATTGAAGTTTGGTCCAGGGCTCAGCAGTCGGGTGGTCTGCTGCAGAGTGATTGATGCCCCAAACTCTGCTTCCCAAAGTCCTGAAAGCCAGCAGCACCTGGGCACTTCCCAGTGACACTCGGTGACCCCCCAAGTCACCCAGTATGTTGTCAGGTTCAGAACCAACCTTTCTGAAAGCCCCAGAGTGTTTGGAATGTCAGCACACTGGGGGAAACTGATACCTCCAAGGGTCTTTGCATTATTTGATTTAGGGCGCAGAGGGTGACGGGAGCCCAAGGCCACACAGAGCGGGACAATGGCTTTGCTGAGGTGTGTGCAAAGTGATTCACTGACAGTGGGTGAGCAGGAGCACACATCTCATATTCTCTCTACTTCCTTCCTTTCTTTCTTTGCTTCTTACTTTTCTTTTCTTTTTTCTTTTTTTAGACAGGGTATTGCTGTGTAGTCTAGGCTGACCTTGAACTGACTATGTAGCCCCTGCTGGCCTCCAGTTCCCTGGTGATCCTCCTGTTTCAGCCTCCCGAGTGCTAGAATTGTAGGCATGTGCCACCACGCCTGGCATCTCACCACTTTCTGAAGCACCTCTGGAAGTCCCCTTTCTTGAGCGTCTTTAGTTGCTCTATCTTGGCTCCCTCGATGTCCTGAATCCATTTGAACCATTGACCTTGCATGGTCAGTTTGACCTTGGGGACCAACCAGAAGCTGCCTGGTGCCAGTCTGGTGAGGAAAGTGGGTCAGGGCCTCACGTGACGTTTTTAGCAGCCCGCCTTTCTGCTGGAAGGCGGTCTGCAGCGGAGTTCACCATATTTTTGATCAGACTTCATAAAGACACTAAAAAGGATTTCCAGAACTGCTTCGGACACTGACAAGGGCAATGTGATAAATGTATTCGATGTGGGAGGGCATATTTTGGGGGTGCCTTTTACTGTAGTAAAAATTTTCATTTAAACATTCACTGTATTTCAAGATCACATTTTGTATATTCAGCTCATTCATTTGAGCAGGACAGGAATGATGCTGTTATATCTTAGGAAAAATTTTTACCTTCATGGCTTAAATTTCCTAATGTCTCCCTTTCCAGGGACAATCTTTTGGGACCATGAAAATAAAGCTCACCGAAGAATGCCTTCCTGGGCTTGCCGAGGAGCTCAGATTTTCCTCAAAACTCAAAGTGGTTCTTAAATCGATTACTTCACTGCCCCCAATAAATTAAAACATAATTACTTGCTCCTACAATTTTGTTCCAGAGCTTCAAGTTGGAGCCCAGTTTAAGGCTGAGCACCAGGATCTATGTAGAATACAATGCAAGTCTTAGAGGAAAAAATGACTTTTCAGTCAATAATCCTTGCAAAAGTTTTAACCCACTTTGAGTACTTGCTGGGTGTGTTCAACCTGGTAGAAATGTCATTTAATTCACAGAGGAAAGTGCGACCTCTTTGCTTTTATTGTATGGGGGTGATGGAATCAATTGTATTTTTGTAGTTTATTTATTTATTTATTTTGTTTGTTTGTTTGTTTGTTTTGATACCAGGGATTGAACTCACAACCTTGCACCTGCCAGGCAGGCACTTACACCACTGAGCTAAATCTCCAGCCCTATTTTTTGAAACAGGGTCTCACTATGCAGTTCAGGCTGGCCTTGAGCTCACTTTGCAGCCCAGGCTGGTCTCGAACTCACAATGGTCCTCCTGCCTCAGCCTCGAGAGTGCTGGGATTAAAAGTGTGGGATCAAAGGTGTGTGCCACCACACCCAGCTTATTTTTGTAGTTTAAATCCGATCTTTTCTAAATGTATTTTGCTAGGCAGGCGCTTATGCAACTGGGCTATATCCCCAGTCCTTCTAAATGCATTTTGATGTTTTGAGAAAATAATTTTCACCACAATGTGTGATGAATCAATTTCTAACGCTGCTTGAATAAGATCCTTAACTCCTCTTGGAGTCAGCATGAGCCACACACAACAAAATACAGTGTTGAATCAAGGTAGAAGAATGATGGTAGGAAATTATAATTTTAAAGTTATATTTAAGAACTGCAGCACAGTTCTCCCCCTCCCAGGCTCCTCGTTCCTAACTTTCCAAGTCTTAACACTACGAGAGACTGGGCTCACACTTTTCTGTCAAATGCGCCCTTCACCTCTATGCAGGCTCTTCCTTCTTGTCTGTAAATTGAGATTTTCTTCCTCTGCGGTAGATCCATAAATGCCTCAGATCTCCACCTGTCAAGTTACATAAAAACCCCCAGCCGCAGGCCTATAAAGCTCATCTCCTGGGGGCCCATGCTGCACTTGCCACGAATGGTTACGCCCCGTGGCTGTTGCTTTAACTTTGCCTTACCAAGCTCTCCAGACGTAAGTCAGCGAAGGACAGCCAGCCCCAGGAGTGAGGTGAGTTGAGGCTCCATGTCCTCTTTGAGGGACCTCCTGGAACCCCTCTGGTGACAAGATGGACTGTGCAAATGTTATCAGTCTTACATGGGGGGTGAAAGGTGATGCTTAGAGCACTTTTGAGAACGTATTTGTATTCATGCTATTTACTTTACTTACCTGTTTATTTATCTTCCTTATTTATCCCTAGACCTTGTCTATTGGTTTCCCTAGATGCTCTCACAGTGGTGATATTTATATTCTTTTCAAGGGCAGGGGCTTCAGAGAAAGAATGCAAAGTATGCAGAGAAGCTGGGGAGGAATGTGTTCACCCCTTAACCCCAACCTGGGGGTCAGGAGAGACAAGAGAGACATCCCCAGGCGTCAAGCTGTGAAAGCAGAAGATAAACACCGTGGAAATCAGGCAACTTCAAAGGAAGAGAGGACTGCATTCCAGCAAGCCAGGAGTCTCCCCAGCAGGCAGTCAGGCCACATTCTTAGCATCTTTGCAGGAGCCTGCAGCACTCACTCAAAGGCAGAGCCGTGACGTCACAGGTGACCAAGCAGAGCCCAGACTCCGGTAAGCCTCCCCTCCCCCTGCACCCCAGGCAGCATCGAGGAGTCCTCGAGGTTTGCCCCAGGGTCTCCAGGGGAATACATTCAAGACCAAGGCTTTCTAGGTCCATGGAAAACCACTGTTGTCCCCTCTGTCACCTACTCAGGCCGAGAGCAGATGATTCTGAGCCTGCACCTGACACCTCGCGCGTCACTGTGGCTTCCGCTGCTCCCCTAGACTTGTCCGCATTCCAGAGAACCAGACTGCAAGCCAGCTGTGCCCTGCACAGGTCCTCCTGCCTGTGGGTGACATTTGACGCCTGTGTCCCAGCCCTTGGCTGTAATTTGACCTCATCCTGCAGAACCCAGCCCTGCACCTCTGGAAGACCAGGTCGTACTGGGCCCAGGACAGACGCTGCCCTTGCATGGGTCATCGGTCCAATTAATTCTACACATGTTGTTTATTTAAACATTGCTAAGTAACAGTCACAACATCGTTCAGTGGGACTCAGTGAACCTTTTGGGGATCATTAGGAATTCATGGATTGGAGTGTGCTTCATGAGTTTTAGTAGATGGCAACGTTTTTTTATTAATGTGCACACAGAGTTGTGTCTAAGGCAGCGGGAGCCTCAGGGAGCCTCAGTTAGCAAGTCTTTAATAACCTCCTGGGCTTTGGCGGGACAAACTACTCCAGGCTCCTTACCCTGCCCCAGGCCTGGCTCTGCTATTCCTCTCAGCGGCTCTGCTTCTTTTTACCATCAGACTGTTGACAGGGGCTGTGATGTTCAGCAGTTCCAGGCTTTTGTCCTGTTCAAAGAATGAGTTGGAGACAACTGACGAATGTAACAGGTTAATGATTATTGAAGAAATAGAGAGAAGAAGAAAGCAAAGAAAGGAAAGGTATGTCATGCGTGCAGGTCAGGCCACTGCAAGAGCAAGAGGTCAGTGGTGACGAGGTCCAAAGGTCACTTTCTTTTATGTCCCTTGCTGTCAGATCTGGGCCATCCCATGCAGGACACTGAAGTTGTTCTGCACAGACACTTCCACCAGAGCTGGCGGCTTGGTGACAGCCAAGTCAGGCCCAGTTGTCCAGCCTTGACTGATGGAGATTGACAGCTCACTCTGATTGACAGGTCAGGCAGTGGCCCAGCCATGATTGTCTGAGACTGGACAGCTCTGCAATTGACAGGTCACCCCCAGGTTCTCAGCCATGACTGACCAAGATTTGACAGCTTTCTGTGATTGACAAGTCATGCCTAGTTCCCAGCCATGATTTGCCATGCCGTAACCTCCTGTCTCAAGACTTTTTAAATTCACCAATCTGGGAAGTGTAAATAAAATATATCATTGTGTTTGCAATTCATATTTCTGTGATTTTTAATTCTGTGCATATAATCATGTATTTATTACTTATACTTTCTCCTATGATGACTCTCCATGATTATATCCAAGGTACATATATGTATATACACAGATATATGAGTCTATATCCATATATCTATATCATGTCCGTGCATATATGTATGTGTGTATGAGTATACAAGTGTGTGTATATCTGTGGATATATATATATATATCACTACGGATTTATAAAAGTTTAATATTCGTTCTGAGAAAGGAGATTAGGGTATGGCAAAACTGGCTGAGCCAATGGACATGCCCTGCCAATAACAGAGATCCAGGAAATAAGCAGAGAAACAGTTAGGGAAGCGCTGCACCGGGCACAATCAGAGAGCGCTGTATCTAGTTCTCGCGGGAACTCGAGCAGGATTCTGATTGGATGGCCTCGATCTGACGTCAGCCCGAGGAGGCGTGGGGATGCGAAGGTGGCCACCATTGCGGCCACTTCCTTTCCTGCTGTTAATCAGCCTGCATTCGCTCCGCAGAGTGGGAGACACTGCCACTCTGTGGGAGACAACTTGAGCAGGTCCCCTTGAATGCAGAACAATTGCTGCAACTTTGATTATATCGAAACTTATTTCCTTATGTTGATGTATACAGAGTTGACTATGGTATTTCCTTTGCTCTTCAATTGACTCTAAGCATTGCAAATAAGGCTAGCTGAGGTACTGATATGTAATCTCTAAAGACATCTGACAGTGTCCTGTTTCCTCCCATAGTGATCTCTGTAAAATATAAAGGCACAGTGGGATGGCAGAGCCAGTGAGCTCCAGGAATGCCAACCCAGTATCAGCCTCCAGAAAGAGGCTATGAGTCCCCAGGGCATAAAAGTTTACTTATCAGAAGCAGGTACTGGTATGTAGTCTTTAAATCCATCAGACAGTGTCCTGTTTCCTCCCAAAGTGACCTTTGTAAAATGTATAAAGCACAGTGGGATGGCAGAGCCAGTGAGTGAGCTGCGGGAATGTCGACTGGGTATGAGCCTTGAGAAAGAGGCTGTGAGTTCCCAGGGCATAAAGTTTGCATATCAGAAACTGAAGCAGCAGCCTCCTAAAACAATTCAGTTGCTATCTTGATTGGGTTGTGCAAATTGAGCCCCTTGCATATCTTAATCTGCATTTTGCAGAGATGCCTTTCTCACTACCTTGTTAGCCAGCTCAAGTGACTCACGTAGTTCCCACCATCCTCACTGTCACTCATCCTCAAGCCACTCCCTTGCTTCACTAGTTAATAAATACTGGGAGAGGCCTAGGATCAAAGCCTTTGACCACACATCCTCACGAGGATTGGACTTAGGACCCCTTGGCTGCCCTTAACCTGGAATATGTCTCAGAATCTGTACTCTTGCCGTGGGTTGCATTGGAGGTGGTAGATTGGAATTAACTCACCGGGATTCCAATTACGTCTCAGTGGATTTATAAATGTAACTTTTTGGATTGTGAGGAAGACTAGAGAAAAGATTTCAGTACTTGCATTACCATACTCATTATTTGGGATTACAATATGTTTCTTTTCCTGTCTTTGGTAAATGTAAAACTTTGCCACCTTTTGTGCTCATCTCAACCAGTTCCTTGCTCAGGACAGGAAGAACCTAGAAAGCACCCCAAAGCCAGTAACCACTCTGCAGAACGATCGTGGATCGTCATGTGTTTTACACACATCTTCCCCTGCCTTACAGTTTACCTTCTAACCTTATTGTGCCTCTCGTGGGACGAATTTTTTGAATTTTATAATCATAGATTAAAAACTTTTTTTGGGAGGGGGTCTGAGACGGGGTTTCACTGTGCAGTTCAGGCTGGTTTTGAACTCACTTTGTAGCCCAGGCTGGCCTCAAACTCTCAGTGATCTTCCTGCCTCAGCCTCCTGGGTTCTGGGATTACAGGCATGCACCAAAAAGCATTATGAAATAAAAGACATTGAGAGGGGAGCATAGGAAGCAGGAAGACGTAGCTCAGTGAGTTACCGCACAGTGAATGCGCTCCAGCCCCCAGCTTTGATTCAGGAACGGACCAGCCGGCCGTCGGTGCTTCTCTGTCCCTCTCTCCGTAGGTGACAGCTGACCGGAAGGTCACTGCGTCTCATAGCTGTGTCCTACCCACCTTTTTAGAAAGCCTCTATCTCAACGCTATGGTTCACTTCCTCCCATCTAGGGGGTCTTTATTTAAACGAAAACACTCTCTCCGTGATTTGGTGTTTCCCTGTATCCTTTCACTGAACTTTTTTTGGGAACTGGAAATGGTTCTGAAGTCTGCACGGAAATCGAAGGGCCAAGGAAAACTACAACCATCTTGAAGAGAGCCGTAGTTGGAGACCTAATGGCCCTGGGCAGCGAGACTGGTCACTGGGGCCCAGCAGTGCGAGCCGGCCCCGCTGCCTCTCCATGAGGGCACACCCAGGTTGGCGGACAGTCCCCTGGCACCCGGCTGGCACCTGCCGTGGAAACAGCTCCCACTAACTCTGCACCAGCTCCCGTTCCTCTTATGTGGGGCCGAGGCTTGCATTTCCTCGGGGTCTCTGCCTGACTATGCAATCATAGTGCGGGGCAGTTGTAGGCAGAGTGACCATAAGTTCCCTTAGGTCTGGAAAATTCACTTACATTTTTGTATTATGCTCCATTTTAATGCAATAAATTTTTTTGTTTTTGGGGTTTTTTTTTTTTTTTTTTGAGACAGGATCTCACCGTAGAGTCCTGGCCGGCCTTGAACTCACAGAGATCCTCCTGCCTCAGTCTCCTGACT
>RJWM01050745.1:0-10660 GCA_004363535.1 Dasyprocta punctata
GGTAGCTGTGCCACTGAGCTATATCCCAAGCCCAAAACTTGGATAAACACTATAATACTAAATGTATTGAGACATCATGAGATTAATATGTGACCTTTTCACTTTTGGCCTCCACAATGACAAGAGGAGCTCCAAGTGGTGCCGTCAGCGCCCTGACCGTTATTAGTACAGCGAACCCGTGTGGAGGTCACCGTGGGCACTGAGACTGCTGCCCACGCATTTTCAATTTCTCCGCTGAGGGCCGGCCATGCAGTGGATTTCTGTGATGTATGACATCCTCGAGGGTCACTCACACGAGGGTGACACCATCTGTGGAGGAATCGGCGCACCATTTTTCTTTCCCAGGAGTGGGTAGACATTTGTTTGGTGAACTCTACTTCCTGTTGCGAGACGTGGTCAGTTTCGTGATTCCTTTTGAGTTGGGACTGACCCTGTTTACTCAACAACTTAGCACACTTCCCAGTCACTTCTCCAATGTGCCCCGTTTTCACTTTCAGTTCCGCAGGTGAAACTGCTCCCCACTACAAGAGGCGCACAGGGCGTCCGCACCGCTCGTTCTCCTGCCTTAGACCAGCACTCTCGCTCCGTGGACCAAACCGGGACCAGCAGACCTTCCCCGGTGAGTAGGAATCTTCCACACCTCACCGTGGCCCCTTCCAGTTCCTGCTCTTTCTTTTTTCTTTTTTAAAGGGGAAGCATCTTTAATGATGTCAGCATAGAGACTGGAGGGTTACTGACTGCAGGCTCTGTTCCCCGGCAGAAAGACAGGCACACAACTTAGGGCATACACTTGTTGTGTCCCCAGGTGGACACCTTGAAAAGGAGCTATGTACATTTTCACGAAGGGTCATGTGACACAAAAAATATAAATACTCTGACATTTAGTATTTTCTTTAATTTGAAAGAGGAAAAAAAGTAAAACAAAATTTCAAAACAAGATAAGAGGGTAATAATGGTTAATATATTGCATATTGTTATCTTTAAATTAGTTACTTGATGTACAAGATATTTGTGTTTAATTATCCAAACAATATTAGCACAAACCTTTCTTTTCAGACATTTAGTATTTTTAAATATTTTGAAAGACTAATAAAAGTGAATGTGTAGAAAATATAAAACTGTTTATATTACAGAAAAAAGATAAAAGTATTGAAGCCAGGAGTTTGGCTCAGTGGCTTAAGCACTTGCCTGGCAGGTGCAAGGTTGTGAGTTCGATCCCCGGTACCAAAAAAAAAAAAAAAAGTAAAGTTTTGTCAATGTACAGGACAAACACATTGTCACCATCAGGATGTGTTAAGATCTATAAAGTGCAGCCGGGCATGGTGGCGCACGCCTTTAATCCCAGCACTTGGGAGGCTGAGGTAGGAGGAGCATTGTGAGTTTGAGTCTGGCTTGGGCTACAACGTGAGCAAGTTTGACCTAAGCTACATAGTGCAACCCTGCCTCAAAAAACTAGGGCTGGGAGTTTGGCTCAGTGGCTTAAGCGCCTGCCTGGCAGGTGCGAGGTTGTGAGTTTGGTCCCCAGGTGCCAAAAAAAAAAAAAAAAAATTCTATAAAGTAAAACAGTGTAATGCAAAGGACACAAATGGGCAAAGCCCATAAATGCTCTGGTTATGCATAATTTTGAAAATGAGTTTCAAGAGAGATGTTTTCACAACCCAGCTTGGTTAGAACCCGTCCCGTGGCCTGGCGAAGCTTTGGGAGAGCCAGCGCTGCCAGGGAGTAGTGAGCCGGCCTTTGGCAGCTGCACCCCGGCAGCCGCGTGCTGAGCCCCATCAGGTGTCTGTGAATACGGCGGGGTGTACCTTACATTACAGTCCTCCTGTGCACGGTGACACTTCCTGGGCACCACCGCTGTGCAGGGAGGGGCAGTCAGCGCAGACTCCTGGGGACAGGGGCTCTGCAATGTCACCCAGCACGTTGCCTGCAGCTCGGGCATGGGATGGTCTCATGTTCTTCAGAGGACTCGCTGTGCACACATAGATCAGGACATGTGTGAATGCGTCACTGTCTAGGAATGACAATACAGGCTTTTGCTTTTTGACCTCATGTTTTCTTTAACTTCCTGCTAAGTTTCTATAGTGTCTGTAATCAAAAAAGATATTCCAGCCCTTTCCAAATAACCAAATAACCATCATTTGAGAAAAGGGCTACAGTTTCCTCCCGAGTGCTCCAAGGATCCGTCCTGGGTCAGGAAGTGACGGGGACCCAGGCACAGAAAAGGCAGCGGTTCCCTGAGTCCCGACTCTTGTGCAAACCTACTGGAGGGGTGCAGTGCCTCTGGCATTGAAAGTCCCATCCTTTTGTGCCCCCCATTGTGGCAAGGCAGGAACACACACAGTGACCCTGCCGTGTGGCCCCCAAAGAGCCCCTTGAAAGGGCAGAACGTGTTCTCAGATAGTCACCCTCCTGCAGTTCATGACCCGCACAAAAATGCAAACCAGTGTTCCAACACTTGACACTTAAAGGTTCGCAAGGCCCTGCCAAGGGGACCACAGTGGCAGCCGCCACCACCTTTCCTGACTGCTCCGGAAGGCAGGGGAGCTGTCTGGCCAGTACGTCCACACTGTTCACAGGAAGTGAGGGGGCTGTATGGCCCCAGAGCCCTGTGGGGACCCCCAGGCCCCAGTGGCCCAGGGATTACAGTTGCTCCTTCAGCCTCCTCCAAGAAAGCACTGGGCTCTGGATTTCTGCTTATGGGGGACTTCTGCGCAACCCCATCTCTTCTGTCTGTGTGTGTTCTCTCTTCGGAGGCAGCCTGGCGGGGAGCAGCAGGACAGACCCTGGGCTCACAGAAAGGTGAGTTTAAATCCTAGCTCTGTGACATATGTGCCCTGTTGGTGCTCTTAGTACTTTTAGTCAAAGAGCATCAGATCTGGAAAGGGCCTCAAGAATCACCTTTTCTCCCCAGAAGTGGCCCCAAGACCAGCAAAACTGGCACCAAAGTTAGTGACAACACTGATCTCAGCCGGAGTGCTGCGAGTTTGTGCTTATTTATCTCTGGGGAGGCCTCGGCTTTGTGGGTATTCATTGGCCAAGTGGAATGAATGTCTCAACGAGTGATTAATGGGGCACTGGCTGGGTGTGGGAGACCAGGGCACCTTGGGGAGCTTCGCGTAGGGCTTACATCAGAGTGGCTCGTTACCTAGAGATGAGGCTCGTCTCATGGGACTAAGCTGGCCTGGCGCCTCCTCAGGCCGGGTGCATGTCTTGATCTTTATCAAAGCCTTAGGTTAGTGTAGGACAGAAAGTCTCAACGAGTTTCTTTCAATTGTCTAACCTTGTGTCATTGCCAAAGATGGTACTGCGCATGGGATCATTGAAATAAATGTTTTACTTCATAATTCTTTTTTATTTTAAAAAGAATAAAACCAAGCAAAATAAAACAGAATAAAGCCAATCATAACAAACCAGTGTGAGTGACACAGGACTTCAAAACACTAGGGAATCAACAATGGTTACCATAATGCCTCTTGCTGTCTTCAAAATAGCTGCAGATACCCTGAGACATAGTAAAAATCAAACAGAACAGAACAGAATAGAACCAATAAAAATAAAACAATGGATGCAATACAGGACTTCAAAACAAGATAATAGTAAATCCAAAATGGCTACCATAATGTATCTTGTCATTCTTGAAATAGCTGCCCATGCCATCAGATATAATAAAATCAAACAAAACAAAACAGAGTAAAACCCAACCCAACAAAACAATGAAAATGATACAGGACTTCAAAACAAGATAATAGGGAGTTAACAATGGCTCCCACCTTCAGCAGGAGATCCCCACTAAGTGCCACAGTGTGTATTGTTATCCTCTGAGTAGATGATCAGACTACCAGCTTTAGAACTGCAAAGTCAGGGAAGCACTAAACACTACAAGTATTAAGTTGGTTTTTTTTACCTCAATAGCTATCATCACAGCCTATGTTTCTCTGGGTCAGCTGGTTGCTTACAGTGGTGGTGGTAGGGGGTTGTTTGGCTCTTCTTCTTTCCCAGCCAGTGCACTGGGAAAATCTGGCTCTCCTCCCAGTGGCCCACTCGTGGTGCTGATTTGCAGGGATGTCTTTCTTTTCTTTTCTTTTCTTTTTTGGTACCAGGGATCAAACTTACAACCTCGCGCCTGCCAGGCAGGTGCTTAGGCCACTGAGCCAACTCCCCAGCCCTAATTTTTGAGACAAGTTCTCACTATGCAGTTCAAGCTGGCCTTGAACTCACTTTGTAGCCCAGGCTGGTCTTGAACTGACAACAATCCTCCTGCCTCAGCCTCCCAAGTGCTGGGATTACAGGTGTGCACCACCAAGCCGGTTTTTCACAGGGAAAGAAGTCTTGCTTCTTGGTGACTTCTTGTTCTCTTCCCCCATGGCCCACTACTTTGTGATTTAAATGATACTGAAGCCTTTCTCTGGGAGGAAGAAATGTTTCATGCTGTTGGTGTCAGGCTGGTTGCTGGTTTGAGTTCACTCTAGTACTGAAATTCTTCTTGAGAGGAAGCGCTTCTCAGCGGAACCTGAATGTGGTAGCTCCAAACCCAGAGGAAATATCTAAGCTAATTAAAGAAGAAATTCGGAGGAAGTTCGCCAAGAATACTGTATCTTGGCTGGTGTTATGAAAACTGCAAGTGAGTAAGGAAGAGCTCTTGGCTGCGGCCAGTTCCTTCTGCTGCTGCTGGAGCTGGGTCTGATGGGGACATGCCCCTCCTCTGATAGGTCATCGCCAAAGGCGCACTGTTTGGAGAGAGCATCACGAGACAACAGAAAGAACTATTTACAAGCAAGGCAACCTGTGGAGTGATGTAGAGCGCTTCCTGAGGAATCACTGCTGTAATGAACTTTCTCAGAGACAAAGGAGCTCTCTCCTTTTGATTAGGTACTGTCGTCACATGGAGCTTCAGATGAAAGGCCATGCTTCCTCTTAATACAGGACTTCAACTCACAGTGGCTTTTGCAGAAGTGCGGGTGCTGGGCAAATTCCAAATTGGATGAGCTGGGTAACATTCCCAGTACAGGAAATCCATCACCTAAGGGAAACCATCAACTTTACCTATAAGCGCGGTGGCTGAAATGTTAAGAATGCAAACAAGGGCCTTTGAATTGGCTCCGCCATGCTACTACAGGTTCCTGATTTCACGCCTTTGACCTAAGAGACACGATGACAGGAGGCCTCCGACCGCTCGGACTCCTCGTGTGACTCGGGTGCTGGGAGAAGTCGAGGGGCTGTTGCAGGCGGACGACCCCATCTGCTCCGTGTGTGTGAGAAGATCAGTATTGTTCATGAGAAAGGAAACAGTTGAATAAAAGAGGTTTAAAAATTTCAGGACTAGTGCATCAGGTGGAAATGTTCCGACGAATAATTAGAATGGCGTGAAAGGGCTGGGGTGTAGCTTGGGAGAGCATTTTCCTAGCAAGTGCAAAGCCCTGGCATCAGGACCCATCACGGCAAAATAAAACAAGGGAACGACATGGAAAAGGAAAGAAACGGAGGTACAGCAAAATGATAACGTATCACTTACAAGATGGTTTATATAGTGCAGTGATAGTGAACCTTTTTTTCATAGTGAATTTTTATGAAAAAATTTTGAAGTAAAGTAATTGGAGAATAACAATACTTAATATATTTCATATTGTTATCTTCAAAAAGTTAGTTGGAGTACAAAATATGCACATAAAAAATCCTCCAAACGGTGTTAGCACAAGCCTTTCTTTTCAACGAGCTAAAAGAAACTAGTAGTATAACTATCTTGTAATTTTTTTTTCTTTTCCCTTCTTTCCCCTTCCTCCTACCCTAGTTCCTCTTTCCTTTTGAGCAATTTCTTCCCATTTCACAATATCTATTGTACATTTTGGATCTTATTTACTCTTTCAGTTTCTCACACCAGGGAGACAATACAATGTTTATACATGTGAGTCTGATTTATTTCACTTATGAGTATGGTCTCAAATTGCATCCATTTACCTAGAAATGTCTCAAACTTATCTTTCTTTATGATTGAGTAGTACTCCACTGTGTAAAAATACCACATCTTTTTAATCTATTCCTCAGCTGATGGGCATTTGGGTTGTTTTCAAGATTTAGTTATTACAAATTGTGTTGCTATAAACACGGGTACACATATATTGCTGTGGTATGATGTTTTCGATTCTTCTAGGAATATGCCCAGAAGGGGAATAGCTGCGTCAAATGGGACCTCTAATCCTAGTTTTTCGAGGAATCTCCATACTGATTTCCACAGTGCTTGCACCAGTCTAGACTCCCAGCAACACTGGAGAAGGGTTCCTTTTTCCCCACAGTCCCTCCAGCATTTGTTATTGCTTAATTTCTTGGTAGTAGCCATTATTTCCAGGATGACATGAACTCTCAGTGTTGTTTTAATTTGCATCTCTCGAATGATGAACCTTTTAAAAATAAGTGCCAACCTACAACCCAAGGTGGGCACGGTGGTGCACAACTGTAATCCCAGTACTCCGGAGGCAGAGGCGGGGGATCACCGTGAGTTCGAGTCCAGCCTGAGCTACACAGAGAGACCTTGTCTCAAGGAAAAATAAAACAAACAACAACGACAAAACAAAGTGCAACCCCAGTCCCATTCGTTTATCACAAAATGCCAACACGGCAATTAAATCTGAGTACTGAGGTTTTAGTTTAGGAAAAACAACTTACACATTACTATCTTTTGTCTTAAAAGAAAAACACAATAACAAGCGTGCCACAGGTTCACCACCACTGATAGGTGGTTAGGTCGTTTGTCTGCTCCAACGACCGTCCAAGACCACAATAGATTTGTAATTTACTAGCAAATAAGCAAACCCTGGAATGACACAAAAGCCAAAACTACAGTCCCCTTAAGGCAGTGTGCTGTGAACCAGAGGCTGGCAAGTTCCAGCACTGCCCTCCCCGGGGACCTGAAGACCTTTGTGTTAGCCGTGATAAAATAGCCCGGGGGTGGCGGAAAAGCCTCACTGGCATCATGGGACCCGGATGCAAATGTGGTGCTGTGTGCAGGTCTGCCAGTGAGGAGTCAGGGCACCGAAGCAGTGAATGGGATCCGACAGTGCAGCTGTGGGAACTGGCGCTCGGGGCGCACCGCAGTGCTGTGCACAACCCTGAGTGTGGACAAACCCAGGGCGGACAGGTAGGGAGCCACAGAACCCAGCAGGGTTTGACAGCAAAGAGGAACGTGCGGCACTAGTGCACGCTACCACATGGCTGAGCCTTGAAAACGTGCTAAGCGAATGTGCCTAGACATCAAAGACCATATAGATATTTTTTTATTTTAAAGAGAAAAAGCAGTAAAACAATGATAGAGAATTTCAAAACAAGATAATAGGAGAGTAACATAGGTAAACATATTCTGTATTGTTATCTTCAAAGTAGTTGCTCAGATTACAAAGTCATTTTTTTTTTTCTTTTGGTACCAGGAATCAAACTCAGAACCTTGTGCTTGCCAGGCAGCCACTGGGCCACTGAGCTACATCCCCAGCCCTCAAAGACCATATGTTGTATGATTCATATGAAATGTTGGAAATAAGTATATCTCTTTTGTTATTGTTGAATTGGTTTGTTTGTTTATTTGTTTGTTTGAGATAGGGTCTCTCATGTAGATCAGGCTGGTTTTAAACTCATTCATTGTGTAGACCACACTGGCCTTGAACTTGTGATGATCTTCCTGCCTCAGCCTCCTCAGTGCTGGGATTACAAACGTGTGCCATCCAGTCTGACTGAGAATAAATATATATAGACAGAGAAGATTAGTCCTTGCCTGGAGCTGGGTGGGTTTAGGAGAAATAGGAAGCTACTGCTAATGGATACAGTGTTTCTTTTTGGGGTGATAAGATTGTTTAAAACTGACTGTGGTGATGACTGCACAAGTCTATGACTATGTTCAGCTCTACTGAGTAATAAATTTTAAATAGGTGATTTATGGTATGTGAATACATCTCAAAAAAATTGTGATTTAAAAAGTAGGGAGTGGAGACTGGGCATGGTGGTGCATGCCTATAATCCCAGCACTTGGGAGGCTGAGGCAGGAGGATCGTTGTGAGCTCAAGACCAGCGTGGGCTACAAAGTGAGCTCAAGGCCAGCCTGAACTGCATAATGAGATCCTATTTCAAAAAGATTTAAAAAAAAAAGGGAGTGACTCAAAGTGGGAAGTTCTACAAGAAAATTTTATGTGTTGTGTCATCTTTTCTTGACATATTGTGAGAATGCATGCAGTATCTGAACGAACACATCCCTTGCCCAACTCTTCAAGGAAAGAGAGTTCATGAAAATCTGGTCTTCATCTGATTTTAATGAGTGATACAAGATGGGAGTCTTTTTATTTTTATTTATTTATTTTTGAGACAGGGTCTCACTACGTAGTTCAGGCTGGCCTTGAACTCACTTTGTAGTCCAGGCTGGCCTGGAATTTGCAGCAATCCTGCCTCAGCCTTCCAAGTGCTGGGATTACAGGCTTGTGCTACCACACCAGGCCAGGAACCTTTAGAATTACCTGAGCCCACTCAAGTATGTACGTATTTATTTATTTATTTATTTGCGGAACCAGGGATTGAACTCACAACTTTGCACCTGCCAGACAGGCACCTAAGCCATTGAACCAAACTCCTGGCCCTAGTTTTTTGAGGCAGGGTCGCACTATATAGCTCAGGCCGGCCTCAAACTCACAACACTCCTCCTACCTCAGCCTCCCGAGTGCTGGGATTAAAGACGTGCGCCACCACGCCTGGCTCAACTGTTTTTTTTTAAACTGGGAACAGTGCAAGATATTTGGGAAACAGCTAAGAGATTCAGCCCCAATTAAGGACATGGTAGATGCAGATGATGATGATGAACTCTTTATTAAAAAATATGGTAGGAGCTGGGGGGTGTTGGTACACACTTGTGATCCCAGTGATATAGGGGAAAGAAACCCCCAACCTACTACATGTCCAGCACGAGTTCGTGTTCTCTAAAATCGAAGAATGAATTTTAGGAACAACAGAGGTTAAGAACAGAAATATTTATTGAGAGAAAGAAAGCTTCTGTCTGAGAGAGAGACAGAAGGGGTCCCGAGTGGGTTGCCCAAGACTCTGTCTTTTCTAGTGACTTTTATAGAGTAAAACCCTGATGGGGAAAACTGGGAACTCACAAGGCAGATGGGCTTGAGGTGGAACAGAACTGTGGTCAACCAATAAGGTTAATGGTTTAGGTAAAATTGACCAAATCAGGGACAAATGGGGAAGCAAGTCACATAGTAAGCAAGCATTCTTACGGATCAATGACTTTCTGTAGGGGATTGGGATGGTAATTCCTGGCTTCTCAAGATGATCCATACCCAATCCCTATTGCTTATACTTAGGGTGTGGTTGTATTTGTTTTGCCTTTTGTCCTGAGATCTGGCCCACAGCAAGAGGTGTGTGTCTCTTCCAAGGTCACAAGGTATCTGGTCCTCTGTACCGGCTCCTTTGAGGGCCTAGCCCTGTCTGACTGCCTATAATATTTCTCACTAACTCAGTTGCCTGTAACACCAGCACTCTGGCAGGCTGGGGCAGGAGGATCACAGGTTCAAGGCTGGCCTGGGCAATATAGCCACTTGGCAAGACTCTGTCTCAAAAAAAAAAAAAAAAAAAAAAAAAAATTAAAAAGGACTGGGATATAGCTCAATGCAAAAGCCCTAGGTTAAACTCCCAGTACCACCAAAAACCTCCAAGAATCCAAGCCTCAGTCTTTATTCTTTGGCAAATGTATCCTGGGGAAATAAAGGCTGAGAACAAAGATTTTGTTCTAAGTGTATTGAACTTCGTTTATGAAGAGAAAAATGGCAACAGCCCAAGTGTCCTGCATTAGGGGAATCATGAAGCCATTAAAAAGTACAAGGAGACATGTATTTATCAATGCGATGGTATTTTATAATTTTTGGTTAGGAAAGGTTATAAAATGAAACGCACAGCATCTGTAGCCATAATTACACAGGCACAGAGCACTACAGCTTGCACAGTGGACACAATGAGAACAGTGTTTTTCTAACCAGTGAGTAATTTCAGCAAACCGTGGCAGCGGAGCACCGCTTTGGCCCGCGTTCGTCCTCCCTTTCCGCGGACGCCCGCTGCTCGCCGGCTGGCCCGCAGCACCGCAGGTGCGCAGCAGGCGTGTGCGGCCGGGCAGGCTGCCCGGGGCTTGCCCGGAGCCACTTCTTCTGGCATTGGGGATGCAGGCTTTCAACCTTCATCTCTGCTTCTTGGGGCACGGCGAGGAAAAGATGCGTTTCATAATAACGGCGTTACCAGAACCGATCGACCAGCTTTTTTTTTTTTTTTTTTGGTACCGAGGATCAAACTTACAACCTCGCACCTGCCCGGCAGGCACTTACGCCACTGGGCTAAATCCCCGGCCTTGTTTCTTGAGACAGGGTCTCACTATGCAGTTCAGGCTGGCCTTGAACGCACTGTGTAGCCTAAACTGGTCTCGAACTCACAGCGATCCTCCTGCCTCAGCCTCCCGAGTGCTAGGATTAAAGTTGTGCACCTCCACTCCCGGCTTTGACCTGCTTTTTCTCCTCTTATTATTATTTTTTTTTTTTCCAGAAAATGAGCGCCCAGGCCGAGACGGAGGAGAGGATCTCCCAGTGTGACTACAGCCTGGCGCCCGAACTCTCTGCGCTCCTGGGCGTGGACGCCGCGG